>JBBPBX010103155.1:0-11929 GCA_038048925.1 Garcialebias charrua | reverse complement strand
TTATTTTCATATATAGCCGGCAGCGTTATCAATATTTGCACTACACTGCCAAATGTAACAAAAATGATCCTAAAAGGATGAAATTACAAAAATCAAAGGATTTATTTAATACTTTACGTACATATATTCTATTCGGCCACGAAATTAACAAAAAATAGAATGATCTTTTAATCCCTAAAACCACGTTTAAATCTCAAATACACGGGTGTGTCGCCACGGCATTTATACATGAAAGTAACCCAAATACATAAAACTAACGACTCGCCGTCGAATGGTCGACACAAAACGCACAATAAAATCCTCCGGCCACGTTAATTTGGCTTGAAACAGCTGGGTTTTCTAAGGATTTCCATTAGTAACCCACAACCAACCGGCAGACACAGTTAGCGTCTATAGGTACTCAACAGATTTAATGAAAAGTAATTAAAATACATGAAAATAACGACTCACCGTCGCGTGGTGTACACAGAACACAAAATAGAATCCTCCGGCCGCGTTAATTTGGCTTGAAACAGCTGGGTTTTCTAAGGATTTCCATTAGTAACCCACAACCAACCGGCAGACACAGTTAGCGTCTATAGGTACTCAACAGATTTAATGAAAAGTAATTAAAATACATGAAAATAACGACTCACCGTCGCGTGGTGTACACAGAACACAAAATAGAATCCTCCGGCCGCGTTAATTTGGCTTGAAACAGCGGCGTTTTCTAAGGATTTCCATTAGTAACCCACAACCAACCGGCAGACACAGTTAGCGTCCATAGGTACTCAACAGATTTAATGAAAAGTAATTAAAATACAGGTATTCCCCGATTTACGAGCGAGATCCGTCACAAGGGGGCGCTCGTAAACCGGAAATCTCGTAATTTGGAACGGCCGCCATTTCTCTCGTAAACCCGGAAGTCCGCTCGTAAATTTCGCCAGCGCACCTAAAAACACTCTATTTTCATCTAAAAACTACTTTTGAGTGCATAAAAATGATCGGAAACGTGTGTTTATATGCTTAACTTGCTAACTGTAGTGAAAAAACACATGAAAACTCAGTATTTTTTTCGTTTTTTCCAAAAATTCGCAACCCGGAAGTCCGTTCGTAAATTTCGCCAGCGCACCTAAAAACACTCTATTTTCATCTAAAAACTACTTTTGAGTGCATAAAAATGATCGGAAACGTGTGTTTATATGCTTAACTTGCTAACTGTAGTGAAAAAACACATGAAAACTCAGTATTTTTTTCGTTTTTTCCAAAAATTCGCAACCCGGAAGTCCGTTCGTAAATTTCGCCAGCGCACCTAAAAACACTCTATTTTCATCTAAAAACTACTTTTGAGTGCATAAAAATGATCGGAAACGTGTGTTTATATGCTTAACTTGCTAACTGTAGTGAAAAAACACATGAAAACTCAGTATTTTTTTCGTTTTTTCCAAAAATTCGCAGCTCGTAAGTCTGGAACCTCGCAGATCAGAGCGCTCGTAATTCGGGGACTACCTGTACATAAAAATAACGACTCACCGTCGCGTGGTATACACAGAACACAAAATAGAATCCTCCGGCCGCGTTAATTTGGCTTGAAACAGCGGCGTTTTCTAAGGATTTGTCCAAGTACCCAGCACAAACAAATTGCTTATTTAATGATTGTTTTCATCGTAACTATAATTATTTTTATGTTAAATGTAGATTAACAAGCAGGATCAATGTTAGGAATTAGGTGACTGGCCGGGGCGCGGCGGGGCCGGGGCCTCATGCTGATGGGATCCCCAGGCATTTACCTACATGGTAGATCCCCCCCTCTGCTCCCTCCCCCCTCCAACCCTCCCTCCCCCCTCCAACCCTTCCTCCTCTCTGCTGTTTACGGTGGGGAAAAAGGTAAAACAAGCAGCATAGAGCTTGTAAATAAGTTTATTGGTTTTTACTGATAGATAATTAGTTATTAGCGGTACTGCATTTTAAATAAAAATAGCACAAATCCGCTTATGAATTATAAAAGTTAGTCAATTCACAAAAACGCTGACAAAAAGTTTAGGTCCACTGTAAGCGGAATAGCGCTTTAGCGCTCCCTAGCGTTCATTCGCCCACCTTTGGCTTTGTACATGGGTATATTCAGTAAACAGGAGCTAACATGACGCTTTGTACATTCATTCAACCTTTATTTAGGCAGGTTAATCCCATTGAGCCTCGAGGACTCATTTACAAGAGAAACCTGGTTTCAACAAAGAATGACAATCACAAAAGAGGCACACAGAATTTTTTTTAAACAAGTTAAAGTAAGATGTCAAAAAAGTAGCAAAAATAGACAGATCATAAGGTAGATGTAGAAAATGTATGTATATGTATGTATATATATGTATGTATGCATATGTATGTATATATATGTATGCATATGTATGTATATGTATGTATGCATATGTATGTATATGTATGTATGCATATGTATGTATATGTATGTATGCATATGTATGCATATGTATGTATGCATATGTATGTATATATATGTATGCATATGTATATATATGTATGCATATGTATGTATATATATGTATGCATATGTATGTATATATATGTATGCATATGTATCAGAGTCAGAGTCAGAGAGAATTTATTGTCATTTGCACCGCATGTAGTACATGTGTTGAAAACGAGATTATGTACACAGGGTCCCAGTTACATCCAACAACAAATGCAAGAGAAAAACAATAATAACATCTAGGATTAACTAAGAGAGACATCAGCTAGTAATACACTAAGCCCTAATGTAGTAGAAAAACATCATTATAAACAGCAGCACGAACATGAGCAGATGGTCACAGATGAACGCAGCAACAAGAAACAGATCAGTATCAGTATGATGTGACATTTTGCAGTGTTTATTCTTATTATTTATTTATTCATGAGTCTGACAGCCTCAGGGTAGAAGCTGTTTCTCAGTCTAGTGGTTCTACATTTGATGCTCCTCAACCTCCGTCCCGAGGGGAGTGGTGCAAAGAGTGAGTGTGCTGGGTGAGTGAGGTCTTTCATGATGCAGGTGGCTCTTTTTCTGCATCTGGAGGTGTAAATGTCTGTGATGGTGGGGAGACTGACTCCCACAGACTTCTGTGCAGCCTTCACCACTCTCTGCAGAGCTTTTCTCTCTGCAACTGTGCAGCCTCCATGCCACACGTTGATGCTGGAGCACAGGACGCTCTCCACTGCACACCTGTAGAACGAGGTGAGGACTGGGCTTCTCAGACCGGCTCGTCTCAGCCGTCTGAGGAAGTAGAGTCTCTGATGACCTTTCTTGATCAGGCTGGTGGTGTTGTTGCTCCAGCTGAGGTTATCATTCATGTGTACACCCAGGTATTTGTAGCTGGAGACCACCTCCACCGCAGATCCACCTATATACAGTGGGGTGTGGGTGTGTTTGTTCCTTCTGAAGTCCACAATCATCTCCTTCGTCTTCTTCACATTCATGTGAAGGTTGTTCTCTTTGCACCAGCTCTCCAGATGTTCCACCTCCTGTCTGTAGCTGGATTCATCATTATCTGTGATGCATCCCACCACAGCTGTATCATCTGCAAACTTAACAATATGACAGCCTGGATGTGTGGCTGTACAATCATAATATATATGTATATATATGTATGCATATGTATGTATATATATATGTATGCATATGTATGTATATATATATGTATGCATATGTATGTATATATATGTATGCATATGTATGTATATATATGTATGCATATGTATGTATATATACGTATGCATATGTATGTATATATACGTATGCATATGTATGTATATATACGTATGCATATGTATGTATATACGTATGCATATGTATGTATATATATGTATGCATATGTATATATATATATATGTATATATATATATGTATATATATATATGTATATATATATATGTATATATATATATATATATATATATATATATATATATATATGTATATATATATATGTATATATATATATATATATATATATATATACGGTACGCTAAAATCACATTTCAGTTCAACTACAAGGAGAGCTCGGTTCGGTTTATTTTCGGAACAAATTTTATTAATTTTTTTTACAAAATAAAGACTTACAAAATGTTTATTTTGCCAAAAATATGTTTGTATTGTAGTAATAAATAAAAGTGACCCATTTGGATATTTTAAATAAACAGCACTCTACAATAAATAAACTACTGTATATTAACAATAATAAAAATCTTAATAAATGCAATAACAGTCGGAACCAGAACAATAAGCAGCAACAGACTGTTTACAATCTAACTAATCAAGTTTTTGTTCAGTAGCAGTAGTGTGGCTGTATTTGTCCTCATTACTGTACTCACAACTTCTTCTTGGTGGGACAGGTCCTGGAACAGTTCAGAGTTCAGTTCAGTCATCACACACTTCTTAGCTGCAGGTGGATTTACCTCTGTCACAGACTGGAAATAAAAAACAAAAGAGATTAAAAAAAAAAACCAAGTTAATAAGATTATAATTAAAAAAAAGATTATTTAGATAATAATAAAAAAGAACAATACCTCTTGAACGGTTGAATCGCTCACTCTTCATCATGGCAGGGCTTTAATCTGGTCCAGGGCTTGTTGTTGACAACATCAGTTAGTTTTTTCATAAAGAGCTGAACTTTTTGAAGTGTTGACGTGATGAATGTCTCATAGCGACGCTCAGCAACTTTAAAGCCTGCGCATATAACAACGTTCAGATTTAGATTCGAGATTTAAAAACTCATACAGGGTGAGGCGTGGTCGTGAGATGGAGTGAGTCGCACTTGCCAGTGCTCCGGGTAAAACTTATTTTTTAGTACCACCAAGCCCTCTACATTTAATATTTTTTGCCTATTATCACGCACACAACTTCCATCAAGCATCTCTTTAAAAGATTTTAAATTAAAAATGTCTCAAAAGTCGACAAGATCGAAGAAGGACGCTGAGAAGGATGACGCTGGCCTAATAACCCTCGAGGCAATTACCTCGCTGCTCGAGGAGCACCGCGCGGCGCTGTCAGCTGAGTTCAAACAAACTTTCAGTCAGCTGGATCTCAAATTGGACCAAACTCGGCTCGCGGTGGAGGAACACGGCCAGCGTGTGTCATCACTGGAACTTGTCACTAACGACCTGAGCCAGCGCATGTCGGAGGTGGAAAACACCTGCTCAACTCTGCAGGAGGAAAACACCAGACTAAAATCTAAACTGGCGGATTTAGAAAGTCGAAGCAGACGGCAAAATATTCGTGTTCTGGGTTTACCGGAGTCTATTGAGAGCGGACGTCCCACAGACTTCTTCTCCAACCTGCTGTGTGACATCTACGGGCGTGACACGCTTCCCTCTCCACCCGAACTGGACCGGGCCCATCGAACCCTCGCCCCGAAACCCGCCTCGGACCAGCGGCCGCGCCCGGTTATCCTGCGAGTGCACCGGGTCCAGGTGAAGGAGCTCCTCATCAGGGAGGCTCGACGCAGAGGCAGGCTTGAATACCAGGGGAAACCGGTGCGGATCGTGGAAGATTACAGCCCAGAAGTCCTTAACCAGCGAGTGGAATATAAGGACGTGATGGCTGCGCTGTACTCTCTGGGTTTAAAACCTGCTCTGCTTTTTCCTGCTCGACTCCGCGTGACTTTACCTGATGGACACAGAAAGTGGCTGGGCTTTGTGGAGGAGGCGCAGAAGTTCATGGACACCTTTCAGGCTTCACAGCGCAAGTAACATTTAACTTTTCTTTGACTGATGAGCAATGCGCTGTTCCCGCACTGGCTTTGATTATTACACTAAACTTTTCTTTACATGAGGTGAGAAACAGATGAGCAGGACTCTGCCCACACTCTGATTATCTGAGACTTATTTAGTTTTTACTGCAACTTTTTTTGAACTATTAACATTTTTGAAATGAAACATTTTTCCCTTTCTCGTTTACATGTTGACTATCTTGAGCTGAATCTTGGGTTAGTCCTGGATTGATTGATTATAGGCTCTGTGCACAAGTGCCGTAAATCACTTGCGCATTGACAGGAAGCCGGCTTCCCAGCTTCCGGTCTAGCCCCGTTCTAGCCCCGTTCTCTGTTTACACGAGCTGCCCAAGACACAAGTATCAGCTATGTTCATCGTATCGTTGATGTCTGGTCCCCTGCTCCGACAAGCAAACTGACAAGGGATTTAAATTGCATATCTCAAGTTTCCTGCACAACTATGAGGGTAAGTAACGTTAGTTTGATCGCGTTGTGTTGTTGCTACCTGTTAGCGGCTAACGTTAGCCTATTAGCAACGCGATCTTTTTTTTGTAAACTCACGTTATAGAAACAGCTTTTCCACACTTAAACAAAACGGCTCACATTTTGTGATCCTTCTAACATGCTGCTCTTCTCAGTTTCATGCAAAAATCAGGAGACAGGTGAAGTTGTTGTCAGGACTCTGTGTCAGGTCCATGAAGAAAGCTGAAAAACCTCACCGTAGGGTGAAGCTAGGATTGTTCAGATGACAGTTTTAAGATTGCTGGTTCAGTAACCCCACGTTCCTGTTGTTAATGGGGATTTAGCTAAGATGGTAATTAAATGTCAGTGTGAGTCAATCTAGTACATTCAGCTACATGTTTACATTCTTGGTCTAATTATTTTGACCTCGTGTGTTTTTATGCAGCTCTCAGAAACTAAAGTCTTCACTCCCAGACTGCTCCTCCTGTTAGCACCCTAGGAAGCAACACCTCCATTGGTCGACTGCCAGGTTTGGGAGCACCTGTACCTCCACCATTCTCCTCCAGCTGGGACATGAAGGTTTCTGAATTTAACACCACCTCTCTGTCGTCACAGTTCAGCCGTAAGTTCATCAGTATCTGTGCAGTCTTGTTTGAATGTATGTGCGTGATATAGATTTAATTATTGTGTGTGTGTTTGCAGGTGACTTTGGCCTGCAGCCAGAGCCTTGTGCTGAGCCAGCTGGTTCAGAGACACTCCGGCCCCTCCTTGCCTCTGGCACGTCCATCTCAACAAGCAGCCCTTCTTCAGCGTCGTCTGCGCCCCAACACATCAGCACAGGCTGGCCTGGTTCTGGCTGCTGCTAAATACCTTATCAGTCAAAGCAATTACAAGATTTTTTTTGTAAAATTTTCAGCCCTCATTAATCTGTTTACCTACTTCGTAGCAGATTCCATAAATCAATAAAAGCTTTATTTTAAAGGTTTTTAGCATATGATTTCTTACCTGCAAAATCTTGACCTTCTATTTCACAATTAATGTGTTCAAATATTGAAATACAGAGGATATTGTGTTGTTGTTACTGTGGCTATAAAACAAGACTAACAATAATTTAAAAAAAATCCAATTGAATGGATAATATATCTGTAATTTTCATTTAAGGCATTTGATTAATATGTTTGTTTAACTTTACCCTGTTTTTGACACTATCAAATAAACAAGGTTTTTCAAAGTTGGACCTCTCAAAAAACTTTATTTTTATTTTACATAGGTACAATAACAAAATTAATTTAAAAGATATCCACATACCAAAATACAGTGGTCAATAAAATGTTTAGGTACTGCACTTACAAAAATGTGACATTTATTTTTATTTACCTCCAAAGAAAACAGTACAACATGTTTCCATCAAGAATATCTACTTACAAATGTAAGACAATGTCAATATAAGTAAATGACAGCATTTTGTTTTTCTTCAAGACTGTGCCATCAGCTTTTCTGTCAAACTTCATATCTCCATTTCCTGACCAAAGAGAAGACTTTTTACTCTGGAGGAGCAGGGATGAAGGTGTTTGACACCGTAGTTCTGTACAGTCCAGGATAACTTGTGTGTCACTGTAGCGGCCATCAAAATCTTGTGCTGCAGCTCGGGGGCGGCTGCTGGTTATGGTGGGAGTTGGTGAAGACCAGACTCTGTGTGGAAGCGGAGGAAGGTGGTTCTCCTCCAACACCAGGCTTCTGCAGCAAAGAGGCGAGATATATGAATCTTGTGCAGAACCTAGATTAGTGTGTACAGTATTTACATGTCAGTACACTAACACACAGTGAACTAAAAACTCAATTTAATATACAATAAAATGACAAGTTAAACAGGTAAAATCAATAAAAATTGAAGTAAAATCAAGTCTCTATGGAGAAAACATTACCTTTGCCCAGGTGTGATATGGTTCTCAGCAGCAGGTGCACATGAGGGAGTGAAGACTTTAGTTTCTGAGAGCTGCATAAAAACACACGAGGTCAAAATAATTAGACCAAGAATGTAAACATGTAGCTGAATGTACTAGATTGACTCACACTGACATTTAATTACCATCTTAGCTAAATCCCCATTAACAGGAACCAGCAATCTTAAAACTGTCATCTGAACAATCCTAGCTTCACCCTACGGTGAGGTTTTTCAGCTTTCTTCATGGACCTGACAGAGCCCTGACAACAGCTTCACAGCTGTCTCCTGATTTTTGCATGAAACTGAGAAGAGCAGCATGTTTGTAGAAGGATCACAAAATATGAGCCGTTTTGTTTAAGTGTGGAAAAGCTGTTTCTATAATGTGAGTTTACAAAAAAAAGATCGCGTTGCTAATAGGCTAACGTTAGCCGCTAACAGGTAGCAACAACACAACGCGATTAAACTAACGTTACTTACCCTCATAGTTGTGCAGGAAACTTGAGATATGCAATTTAAATCCCTTATTGTCGGAGCAGGGGACCAGACATCAACGATACGATGAACATAGCTGATACTTGTGTCTTGGGCAGCTCGTGTAAACAGAGAACGGGGCTAGACCGGAAGCTGGGAAGCCGGCTTCCTGTCAATGCGCAAGTGATTTACGACACTTGTGCACAGAGCCTATTAATTTGAGATTAGGATTAATTTAACTTTATGTTTGTATATGTGTGCGTGATTACCGGTACACATTTATGTGTATACATTTTTGGCCTTGCATACTTTTAAACTATTTTGTGAGGTGCTTATACATTTTTTTTATTTTTTTTCCCCCTTTTATGATACTGGAGCCCTAGTTTAAAAGTTAGTTTTTTTTCTAAAAGTTAGACAGGAGTTACCTCAGGTTTCTACGGAAGGGCATTGCATTCAACCATGAAAATATTTTTTTGGAGCTTATGTAGTAAAAACGTGATAATTATGTAGTAAAAACGTGATAATTATGTAGTAAAAACGTGATACTAAGTAGTAAAAACGTGATACTATGTAGTGAAAACGTGATACTAAGTAGTAATAACGTGATACTATGTAGTAAAAACGTGATACTATGTAGTAAAAACGTGATAATTATGTAGTAAAAACGTGATACTAAGTAGTAAAAACGTGATACTATGTAGTGAAAACGTGATACTATGTAGTAAAAACGTGATAATTATGTAGTAAAAACGTGATACTAAGTCAGGGGTGTCAAACTCGTTTTCACCGAGGGCCACATCGGCATAATGGCTGACCTTGAAGGGCCAGATGTAACTTACTAAATGTAATCTAATGTAATGTAAAATAAATGTAACTACCGTACTCCTTAATGTTGAATAACTCATTTATTATAACTTATTCAACTGACAATTACAGTTGCATAGAAAACATCTGTTTGCTTGTTGCTCTAACATAAATCCTTTTAAAATTTGTCAGCTTATGAAAACCCACATAACTCCATTAATGAAGGATGAAATTGTCCAAGTTAATTAAAAAAAACATAAAACTGAGCTGCAAAGAACATGTATGACACATGTAGCATCTCACCCAAAAAGGCTACACACAGCCTTGCATCCAACTGTGAATGACAACAATTTGTGTGCATACACATACCAAAATAAAGGTTGACTCAGTTCACAACTATATTACCGTACTCAAGTTGTTTGGTTAGTCTTTGATGAGGAGATGCTGCCTGTCCTTGAACACACCAAGTGGATTCTCTCTCTATGATTGATCATGTTCTGAAAATGATAAACACAAAACAAAATGCAAGCACAATCATTAAATTGCACACAGTTGAAATGTTCTTCTTCTTTGTTGAATTACATTTTATTATATTTTAATTAATCTAAAAAAGCTAAGTCTGGTCCTCTGGACATTTAAAAAACAAAACAAAACTTCATCTTTCAGGGATGAAGATGTTCACATCCTTGATAGAGAGGAACAATGGTTTGAGAGACGAGTAAAAGAGGCCATCTTTGTGAAAAGAAACCATCCAAGGAAGGGGAACATATTATTTTAGGTGGCTGAAATAATCACCTGTTTTTTGTTTTGTTTTTTTGAATGTCCAGAGGACCACACTTAGCTTTTTTAGATTTTTCTACCTGGATTATTGAGAATGCATCAGGATATATTTGAATTAAATTTTAAGAAAATGCTAACCTGACAAACAGGAAAGTGGACAAGATTGTCCTGTTTCACTTGCCACATCCATAAGTCCAATTTTCGCAGGAAAGCCGTGATCGCGTCGGACATCTGCGTGATGACTTGTTAGCGTCCCTGCAGCTTCTGATTCAGCTGGGCGAGATGGTCGGTTATGTCGCACAACACAGCAAAGTCACACAGCCACTTTGAAGCTAGCTTTCACTGCAGCCTCGTTTTTGGCTGTGGGTTTCATGAACAAACTCTGCTGCGACTGCAGTTTGCCTTTTAATTCTTGGCAGAATGTGTTGCTTTTCTTGAAGGCTAGCTTTAGCGTACTTAGCTCCGTGTTTGGTTTCAAAACCGACACCGCCTCGTAACACAAAAGACATACCGGTCTTTCTCCTGGAAGCACAAACAAGTATTCGCCTTCCCATCTTTCTTGAAACTTCCGTCTGTATCAACTTTTCTCTTTCTGGACATGTTGGGATCATTATTTATATCTCAATTCCACTCGTTGGCATGAAGGTAGAAACACTGCCTCGGCTACCGTAGTCGAAAGGCATTGTGGGAAAACCGTTGTCGAAAGGCATAGTGGGGCTGCCGTAGTCGAAAGGCATTGTGGGAAATGTAGTTTTTGGTCAAAACTCGCTCGTATTAATTTTTAGACACTCAAAACTTTTTAATTAAGCTCTCGCGGGCCAGATAAAATGACATGGCGGGCCACATCTGGCCCGCGGGCCAAGAGTTTGACACATGTGTACTAAGTAGTAAAAACGTGATACTTATGTAGTTAAAATGCGATAATAATTCAGGAGGAGCGTTTCCTTTAAATAGAGTAGACCTGCAGACTTCCACATATATCAGATGGGACAATGGTTAAGGCCGCTGCCTTTCATGCAGATGACGCAGGTTCGAGTCCAACCTGGTCTGACTGATTTTTTTTTTCTTCTTTGGATTATTTATATAATAATATTTATGCTGAAAATACTTTGCTTATCAGCGTGATTGGGGTGTAATGTGGTTAAGTGACGTCTTAATTTATTAGGCTTCATGCTGTCCGCTGCTAATATTTTAAGACATAACAGACACACCGGTCTTTCCTCATCTCCCACCTTCGTCACAGTGAAGCCAAGGCTAAATATGCTTTCTTATTATCTTCGTCTGTCTTCGCCTTTCTTTTCATCCCTGTTAAATATTTCTCCATGCTGTATCTTCACTGCACTTTCTAAAACTTCTCATGCGCTGCTGTGGCTTCTTACTCTGTGAAAAAACTATTCTGTGCGCTCAGTCTGACAATAACAGCGCCACTGCCCCTACTGGCGCGGATGTGTAATTACACTTACCATTTCATACAGTTCAATACAGTATTACAAACCAATCAAAAGTAATGGCAAAAGACTGAAAATAGTTTATATATTTACAATAAATGCATGTACAAATAAGCTAACAGGGAGTGCCTGTATGTTGTTGTTTTTTTAATTTCGTTTTACGCAAGTTGAAGCAGTTGAAAGACTTCAGCTTTAGGGCTTAAAATTTGTTTACAGAACTCCTTTGGTTTTTTTATTTTTTTTTATTTTTTGGATGTGGGGCCCACATCCGATTGGCGGGC
>JBBPBX010103151.1:0-11930 GCA_038048925.1 Garcialebias charrua | reverse complement strand
TATGTGTGCGTGATTACCGGTACATGTGTATACATTTTTTGGCCTTGCATACTTTAAACTAGTTTGTGAGGTGCTTATTTTTTTTTTTTTTTTTTTTTTTTTTAGGCATTAGGTATTTAGGCACATAAATAATTGAAGTAGGCCTATCCAGGTATAAAAATGGGTGAAATATATAATGTTTTTAATATATTATTTTGAACTATTAACATTTTTCCTCTTCTTGTTTACCTGTTGACTATCTTGAATTGAATCTTGAATTGGTCTTGGACTGATTGAAGATTTAATTTAGGATTAGGATTAATTTAACCTTGTTTATATGTGTATGCGTGATCACACATCTATGTGTACATTTTTGGCCTTGCATGAGGTGCTTATACATTTTTTTTTTCCTCTGATGATACTGGAGCACTAGTTTAAAAGTTAGACAGGAGACTTATTTTTAATTTCTATGGAGCTTGCTGCTTCTGTCTGTTGCAGCTGTCCAGGGTGGGAAAGGGAGGGGGGTGGGGGGTCCATCACTGCCATTAATTTATATTTTCTTTCACTTTGCCAAGAACTGCACAGCCATCAACACATTAGACTGTATTACCTACCTTTCTTATACAAATTATTAGTAATATGAGTGGTCAGTTGGTGTTGTCAAGCTGGAACGTCAAAGGTTTAAACCACCCCGTCAAGAGAAGGAAGGTGCTCTCTCATTTAAAACAGTTAAATACAGGCATTGCTTTCCTGCAGGAGACTCACATTAGAAGTGACGATAGCAAACGATTACTGCAAACATGGCACGGGCAGAGTTTCCATTCCT
This sequence comes from Garcialebias charrua, assembly GCA_038048925.1. Classification (NCBI taxonomy): domain Eukaryota; kingdom Metazoa; phylum Chordata; class Actinopteri; order Cyprinodontiformes; family Rivulidae; genus Garcialebias; species Garcialebias charrua. The sequence goes on along the minus strand of JBBPBX010103151.1, from coordinate 11,125 downwards.
CATTTCGAGCAAAGGCTCGGGGCGTCTCGATCCTCATCAGTCAAGACATTTCATTTGAACCTTTTCAAGTTAACTCAGATAAATATGGTCGTTTTGTGATTGTTTCCGGTAAATTGTACAACACACCAGTAGTGCTAGTTAACGTTTATGCCCCAAATACGGATGATGTTGGTTTCTTTGAGAAATTATTTTCACTGCTCCCGGACCTAAACACATACTCATTGATACTCAGTGGTGACTTGAATTGCTGGTTGGACCCAGTTTTGGACAGATCCTCTACAAACCCTGCCACAGCCAGCAGGTCGTCCCACACTATTCGTGCCTTTCTATCTAAGTATGGCCTGTGCGATGTATGGCGTTTTTTACACCCAGCTGAGAGAGAATATTCTTTTTTTTCTCATGTTCATCATTCATACTCGAGGATCGATTACTTTTTCATGGACAACAAACTTCTTCCCTCTGTCCGTGGCTGTGACTACCACAGTATTGTCATCTCAGACCATGCACCTGTCACTCTGTCTTTGTCCCTCCCTGACATTCCTATAAGGAGTAGACAGTGGATGATGCAGTCAACATGGGACTGCATTTCATCCTGCAGCATCTAGACCACCCGGGGACTTATGCAAGAATCCTGTTTCTTGATTTTAGTTCAGCATTTAACACCATTGTCCCAGACATTCTCTCCACCAAACTCTCCCAGCTCACTGTTTCTCCTGCCATGTGTCAGTGGATCACCAGCTTCCTAACAGGTAGGACGCAGCAGGTGCAGTTGGGGAAAATCATGTCCTCCTCACAGTCCATCAGCATTGGTGCCCCTCAGGGTTGTGTGCTCTCTCCACTGCTCTTCTCTCTATACACCAATGACTGCACCTCTAATGACCCGTCTGTTAAACTCCTGAAGTTCGCAGATGACACTACAGTCATTGGACTTATCAGTGATGACAACGAGTCTGCGTACCGACAGGAGGTGGAACGACTGATGTCCTGGTGCAGCCTGAACAAACTGGAGCTGAACACACTGAAGACAGTAGAGATGAGAGTGGACTTCAGGAGACACCCCCCAGAACTGCTGCCCCTCAAAATCTTCAACAGCCCCGTGTCTACGGTAGAGTCCTTCAGGTTCCTGGGAACCACCATCTCACATGACCTGAAGTGGGAGCCCAACATCACCTCCATCCTCAAAAAGGCCCAGCAGAGACTGTACTTCCTACGCCAGTTGAGGAAGCTGGACCTGCCTCAGGAGCTGCTGATCCAGTTCTACACTGCAGTCATTGAGTCCATCCTGTGTACATCCATCACAGTCTGGTTTGGAGCAGCCACAAGGCAGGACAGGAACAGGCTGCAGCGAACAGTGAGGACAGCTGAGAAAGTCATTGGGGCTTCACTGCCCTCCATTCAGGACTTGTACCACGCAAGAACCAGGAAACGGGCTGGAAAAATCACCACAGACTCCACACACCCGGGTCACAACATGTTCCAACTTCTCCCGTCTGGCAGACGCTACAGATCTGTGTCCACTAAGACTGCCAGACACAAAAACAGTTTCTTCCCCCAGGCCATCACCATCATCAACAGCTGATCATCAGACATCCATCAGCGTGACCCCCAACCCATTCACATCCCCCATGTGATGTGAATCCTTCTGTATTTTGTGTATTATTTGTACGTTTTTTTAATGTAAAGTATCTGTATACATTAATTTTTAGCATTTTTAGAGAGACACTTTCTAGAGAGACACGAACAGCCGGAAACAAATTCCTTGTGTGTGTCAACATACTTGGCCAATAAACCTGATTCTGATTCAGTGGAGATTCAATTCAACGTTACTGTCAAACAATGATTTTGTTACATTTATAGAAAAAGAAATAACCTTCTTTCTATCCATAAACAGAACTCCTGGGATCCCATTGTCAACCGTTTGGGATACCCTTAAGGCCTATCTTAGGGGACAAATCATTTCATATACCGCCCGGCTGAGGCAAAAATCTCAAAAAGAAAGAACTGATTTAGCCCAGCAGATAAAAGAAATTGATCAACAATATGCTCAAAACAAATGCCCTAATCTGTACAAAAAAAAGTAGAACTCAAAACTAAGTTTGATTTATTGTCTACATACTCAATAGAACAATCACTTTTGAAAAGTAAATCATCATTTTACATACATGGAGAAAAGTCAGGAAAACTACTGGCAAATCAGTTGAAGGGTGCCATGGCTAAACAAATCATCCCTAAGATCCAATTAGAGAACGGCACCACAACTCTAGATCATTTACAAATTAACAGAGCATTTAAAGGTTCAGTATGCAGTTTCTGTAGAACTGCAGCAGTTAGAAATATTTTCAACAGGCAAAGCATTCTGATCCCTCCCCCTCAGAGCCATATGTGGCTCTGCCCCCTTGTGGTCTGTTGAATTTCAAATTCAAGCTCTGTTTTTATTGGCTGATTCAAATTCAAGCTCTGTTTTTATTGGCTGGTTACAAACTCTGTTTTTATTGGCTGGAAAATGGCGGGTCACCTTTTCTTTTTAGAAATGCTTATTTACCACCTGGAGAAGCAAGGGGACAATATTTTTTTTAATTTTTTTTCAGAGATTACCTGGCTAACATCAGTCTGTCAGGAGGTAGTGACAGAGTGAAGAAATATGTTCATAAAAAAAGCTACATACTGCAGCTTTAAGGACTTTTATTCCCATTTATATACTTCAGAATCCCATACCAACAAGAATTTATCTTCTCAGTTTTTCGAAAAGACCAACATGCCAAAACTCACACCCAACCTGAAAGATGCACTGAAGATCCCAATATCCCTGACAGAAATTGTGTCAGCTGTATCGGTAATGCAGTCTGGCAAATCGACGGCTTCCCTGCTGAATTTTTTAAGAAATTTTCTTCATTACTTTCCCCACTCCTACACTCGGTTCTCTTAGAGTCATTTGACCAAGGATCCCTTCCGAAATCTTTTTTAGAGGCCTGCATTACCCTCATTGCAAAGAAAGGAAAAGACCCAACTCACTGTTCCTCTTATCGACCAATCTCCCTTTTAAATACAGACGCCAAAATTTTAGCCAAAGTTCTTGCTCAAAGGTTGGAAAAGATCCTTCCTTTGATCATATCAAAAGACCAGACTGGATTCATTAAAGGCAGGCACTCCTTTTTTAATGTCAGACGCCTTTTTGACATTATTTATTCTCCTTCGGATACTGTTCCTGAGTGTGTTATTTCCCTTGATGCAGAGAAAGCATTTGATCGGGTTGAATGGGACTACTTGTTTAATGTTCTTGACAAATTTGGTTTTGGCCCCAATTTCATTACATGGGTGCAATTAATTTACTCACATCCCACCGCAACCATTCGTACCAACTCTCAGATATCAAAACCCTTCAGTCTACATCGAGGAACTCGCCAGGGATGCCCACTGAGCCCTATGCTCTTTGACCTGGCAATTGAACCTCTTGCCACTGCCTTGCGGTCCTGTGACACAATTTCAGGAATCTGGAGAGGCGATATGGATCACAAGGTCTCCCTTTATGCTGATGACTAGGGGTGTAACGATACACAAAACTCACGAGACGAGACGAGAAAATCACAGATCTCGCGAGAACGAGACGAGATTTTAACATTAGTTCAAGAAAACTTCAAAGATCGGTTTTATGCCGCAAAAAGGCTTTTATTCTGTTTTAACATGTATTACAAACCCAACTGATGTCTTCATTTTACTGATTGAATCTCCTTAGACCTTAGAACGTTCAACTTTGTTTAAAAAAATAGATATTCACGCAGGACTTTCCAAAACTGACTCTGCAGCCGTCACTCACCAGTGTTGCCAGATTGGGCGGTTCACCGCGATTTTCCTTCTGACTTTTGCGGGTAGAGATTGCTTTGGGTGGGTGGGACTCTATCTGGCAACACCGGTCACACCGGTGTTTACACGCGTGTCTTTACATTCGGGGCAGCGTCGGCAGCGCCGTTACCCTCCATCAATGTAGAGGCGTCTGCGGCACCCTCCATCAGTAGTTGGGGCGTCTTCTATAGCAACTTCATCCGGCGAAGCCATGCTGTCCGTGACGCTGACTTGCTAGGGGCTCTGCTAGCATTAGCATTAGCATCTCGCGAGACAACGTTACCTCTCAACGAGAGATATCGCGGGAGTTTAATATTGCGAGATCTCGTACAACGAGATCTCGTTACACCCCTACTGATGACCTTTTACTTTTCATTTCTCATCCGACTGACACGCTGCCCTCCGTTTTATCATTACTTGAGGAATTTGGAATAAACTCTGGTTACAAATTAAACCTGAGTAAAAGTGTAATTTTCCCTGTCAATACCCTGGCGCAGACTCTTGACTTTGGTAAATGGCCTCTTAAAATTGAGAAGACAAAATTCTCTTACCTGGGTGTTACAGTTACGAGGAGGTATAAAGATTTATATCAAGAAAACTTTGTCTCTCTGTTGAATCAGACAAAGCAGGCATTATCCCGATGGTCACCGCTTTCCATTTCCCTCACAGGCCGTATTAACTCAGTCAAGATGGTCACTTTACCTAAGTTTTTATATCTTTTTCAAAATATTCCTGTTTTTATCCCTGGTTCATTCTTTGTTCAGTTAGATTCCATCATTTCATCATATCTGTGGCAAGGAAAACGTCCACGCTTAAATAAGACACATCTCCAAAAAACTAAGGCCGCAGGCGGTCTTGCCCTTCCAAATTTCCGCTTTTATTATTGGGCAGCAAACTTGCACTGTCTAGCATTCTGGTCATTCTATTACAACAGGCCTGACAGCCCTGACTGGGTAGAGATGGAGTCACAGTGTTCTGGGAAATGGTCCTCCGTGGCTTTCTTGGGATCCTCACTCCCGCTTCCACCACTTACAACTGTTATAAATCCAGTTATAAAACACTCACTAAAAATCTGGGCACAATTTCGTAAATGTTTCAATTTCTCTAGTTTCTCTCTCTATAGCCCTATCATGTCTAACCAACTTTTCAAACCCTCATCTCAGGACTCTGTTTTTAAAGAATGGCAAAGAAGGGGTATAGTACGCTTCAATGACTTGTTTCTCAATAACACTTTAGCTTCATTTCAACAACTATGTGAAAAATTTGGTCTTCCCCAGTCCAATTTTTTCAGGTATCTCCAAATACGGCACTTTATTACTCTTCATTTGTCCAGCCTCTCCATTTCAACCGATAGCAGTATTGTTGACACTATTCTTTCTCTAGACCCAAATAAAAAACAGTCCATTTCATTCATTTACAGTAAACTATTGGATTTGAAGCGTGCTTCCTCAGATAAAATAAAAGCTGCTTGGGAAGAGGATCTCGGCTCCTCTATCTCAGAGGACTCTTGGACCTCCATACTCAAACTGGTGAGCTCCAGTTCTCTCTGTGCTAGACATTGTCTAATACAATTTAAAGTGGTGCACAGAGCTCACATCTCTAAACTGAAATTGTCCTCTATGTATCCTGATGTCAGCCCATACTGTGTGAGATGCAAACATGCTGAAGCCTCTCTCTCCCATATGTTTTGGTTTTGCCCATCTCTGAACAAATATTGGCGGGAAATCTTTCAGACTTTATCACATGTACTAGATACACGCCTGAACCCTGACCCACTGATTGCTCTGTTTGGTCTTGTAGAGGGCATGACACACCTAAATAAAAACCAACAACATGTAATATCGTTCACCTCTCTCCTGGCCAGACGAGCTATTTTGCTTAGGTGGAAAGAACCGTTTCCACCCACTCACGCTCAGTGGTTGGCTGACATCATGTCCTGTTTAAAGCTGGAGAAAATCAGATTCACACTCCAACAGAAAGAGGGTAAATTTGAGAATGTCTGGGGACCTTTCCTGAATCTGTTCCAGTCTCTTTGACAACACAACTCATTCAGGTTAATGCAGTCTCTTGGCTATTTTACCTTTTATTTATTTTTTTCCTTTTCTTTTGGCAGTGATTGGGTAGGGATTATTTTCTACATGTTGTAACTTAGATTGATTGTTGTGTTTTTTTGTTGTTGTTGTTGTTTTTGTTTGTTGTTGTTGTTGTCTGAAGAAAAAAAATGAAAAATTCAATAAAAAAAGATCTTGAATTTGAAAAAATGTCGGGATCCAAATTAGATTTTTTCAGAAGAGGCCTAATGATGGCAGTTTTTAGAGGCAGTGGAACATGACCAGATTGTAGAGACTGATTTATTATTTGAGTGATTAGTGGGCCTATTGCAGAGTGATTGGTTTTTATGAGAGACGAGGGGAAAGGATCCAGGGCGCAGGATGAAGGCTTCATTTTCTTGATGATGGCCTCCACCTCACTCTGAACAACTTCGTCAAAGCTGTTTAGGGTCCCAGAATGCAGACGGGTAGGTGGCACACTGAGAACAGGGAGGTTGTGGAGCTGAGATCTGATAGTGTCAACTTTGGTTTTAAAAGACGAAAGAAACAGGTCGCATTTTTGAGCAGAGTCCTCAAGAGTTTGTTTAATGGGATTAAGCAGACGAGTTATTGTGGAGAAAGAGCTGTTTAGAGTTTCCAGGGCAGGTGTTGATGATGTTAGAATAATATTTGGAGCGTGCTTCTTTAAGAGAATAGGCGTACGCTTTCTGATGTTCTTTATATGCCTGCTTATGCACAGAGAGACCAGATGATTTTACACGTCTCTCAATAGCACGGCCAGTTGCCTTCATCTTGCGCAGCTCATCAGTGTACCAGGGGGCTGAACGCGAGAAAGACACCAGTCTTGTCTTCAAGGGGGCGTGTAGGTCCAGGAGCTCCCGAAGAGAATGGTTGTAGTAATCCACAGAGTCATCTGCAGAAGGATGATTGACAGCGGTCAGGGTGTGAAGATCAGCAGACAGAACATCAGACAGAACATCAGCATGATGTGTGCGCACTAGTGCATTAACAGAGTACCCGAGTTTTCGACAGATCGAGTGCTTTGACTTCTATCTAGGCTTTTTTGTCCACCTCGGGTACCCGTAGTACGTCACATTTCACAGCGCGCGAGTCAGCTTAATCTTTTAGTAGACGTTACAAAATGGATTCCTGTGTGCGCACGGATGTTAATGGAGCACGCCGTCTTGTCAAAAGGTAAAACAGTTTATAATTTTATAAATTGCGCTACTCATTGAATCATCCTGTAGATTTTCTTTGCTCTGACCGCCGTAGTAGTTTGTGACAGCAGGGGGCAGTGTTGCATTGCAGGTCACATATATAACACGGCCGAAACGGCGTCCTTTCTCTCGTTTCACAAACAAAAAAGCAGCAAATATTAATCTCTCTAGCTATTAAAAACCTATAAACACAATCTCTAAAAGTAAACCTAAATTGCACAGCACTGCAGGCGTGGTACGGTGTGGCTGTGGCCCCATTTGTTTTTTAAGTTTCGGTTCAGCGCCTTAAGTTACTTTCACTTTTAATATTAATAATAATAAGTAATAGTTTTGTTTTTCCTGTGACTTATCTGCAGTATGATAAATGATAGGAGCATAATAAATGCTCCCAATGTTTTGTTGGTCTTTTTTTTCTTTTTGTAAAGACGTTTTTTATGCATTTATATTTATTTATTTATTTTGCATCATAAGACACTGTGACGTCATTGGCTACTCGAGCGTCGAGTGAGTTTTTTTATGTTAATGTCGAGGTTAAAAATTATGTACTCGTTCAACCCCTAGTGCGCACATGCTGTCCATCCATCAGGACTTTTTTTGCTCTAAAATATCCGTACACATACAAGTACACCGGTAGTCGTCAAAAGCCTAGAGGGCTCATAATCACCCCTAGTGGCCGAAAGCGGTACTGCTTCATTTTTTTCAGTCAGAATGAATGGAAACGGTGATATCTCAACCAAAAATTGGTCTAAAAATATGGGAAAAAATCCATAAATACCTTGCTTTGCCGTATAAGGTGCAGGGCATGCAAATTAGGCAAAAAATGGTAAATGGTAAATGGAGCTTATTTATATAGCGCTTTCCAGCCCCCTATGAGGGGCCCAAAAGCGCTTTACAATACCAACCATCCACCCATTCATACACACATTCATACACCGGTAGCGGCAGACTGCCATGCAAGGCATCATCCAGTCCTACCGGGAGCAACTCTGGGTTAAGTGTCTTGCCCAGGGACACAACGACACATGGTGTGGGGAACCGGGATTTGAACCTCCAACCTTCCGATCGGGGGATGACTGCCATTACCACTATGCGACGGCCACCCGTAACTGCGACTTATACACCGAAAAATACGATACTAACATATCCTAATTTAATGAGGACATACATATGAAAGATGGCGTCAACTAAAACATAAACAAACAACAGCAACAGCAAGCCAAACACAGTAGAGCATTTAGCTAACAGTAAAATCTCGTTTTTTAAATGTTTTGGCTTGTCCAGGCCAAAACATTTAAGAAATGAGATTTTACTGTTCGCTAAATAAAGAGCTGATAAAGAGGTGCATGGCCAAGCAGTGTAATCTGGCTTTAAAAGTCTTGTCCAGGACTTTTAAAGCCAGATTATACTGCTTGGCCATGCACCTCTTTTGTGCCATTGGAGTCATAAAATTTTGAATAAAGTACCGTAGATGCCATTTCCTGCATTCTGGTGCATTTTAACTGTCCCTTTCCCATAACTGATTTAGCTAATTTTACTTTCCAGAAAACTTGTGTTACCTGACTTCTTTCTCCCCAACATGATATTTTTCCTTCAGGGTGTTCTCTAGAACTCCATCAGCTGGACTTTTCTAATCTTAAAGCAAAATCTTGCCGCGCAAAATACAGACGCGCTAGCTAAAGATGCTACACGCTCCGTTTCTCTGTCACATCATAGCACATACACACACCCACCGGTCAACAGCTGACATCACTAACGTAGCTGTAAACTAACGTACAACACAGAGGTGTCTCCCCCTCCTCCCCCAGCCCCGACAACCAAATCCCCCGAAGAGATAAGCACCTGCTACCTGCTAAGCTAAATGACAGAGGAGGAACTCTGTTCTTTAAAGGAAAATTATGCCATCCACCATGTCACTTGACCCCCACCTCCTGAACCACCCTTTTCTCTCCCTTTACTTGGTTTTGACTGTTGAATCGTCTCTAGTTTCACAGAGCAGTGCTACACACTAGCTTCGCTAGTGTGTAGCACTGCTCTGCCCCAGACTGTCCTTAAACTGGACAGTCTGGGGCTGAACACCTCAATGTGTAACTGGCTGCTAGACTTCCTGACCGGGAGACCACAGGCAGTACGGGTCAGGAGTAACACATCCAGCACCATCACATTGAATACAGGGGCCCCACAAGGATGTGTGCTGAGCCCCCTTCTATTCACCCTGCTAACACACGACTGCACACCATCATAAGTTTGCGGACGACACAACAGTGGTGGGTCTTATCAGCAACAATGATGAGACGGATTACAGGAACGAGGTGAGCCGCCTGGCCTTGTAGTGCGGACACAACAATCTCACTGAACGTGGAGAAGACAAAGGAGAATGTTGTGGACTTCAGGAAGAAGGATGCCCAACATGCCCATCTGACCATCAACAGCACCGCAGTAGAGAGAGTGGACAGCACCAAGTTCCTGGGAGTGCACGTCTCAGAGGACCTGTCCTGGAGCAGGAACACTGCATCACTGGCCAAGAAGGCTCACCAGCGCCTCTACTTTCTCCGCAAGCTGAAAAGGGCTGGAGCTTCAACCCCCATCATGTGCACCTTCTACAGAGGTGCCATAGAAAGTGTCCTGACCAGCTGCATCACTGTGTGGTTTGGTGCATGTACTGCATCCTGCCGCAAGAGCCTCCAGCGCATCGTGAGAGCAGCTGAGAAGATCGTCGGCACCTCCTTCCCCTCACTGCAGGACTTACACAGCAAACGCCTCACTCGGAAAGCCCACCGCATGGCAGGTGATCCCACACACCCACTACACAGCTGCTTCAGACTGCTGCCATCAGGGAGGAGACTGAGGAGTCTCCAGGCTCGAACCAGCAGACTGAGTGACAGCTCTGTTCATCAGGCAGTCAGGATGCTTAACTCTCTACCTGCTCTGCCTCCCCTCCCACTTGTACTGCCTTAATCACAAAAAAACTTTCACACATTACCACACAACACAAAGATTTTAACACTGGACTCTGTGTCATCAAACGGGTTATTCACTCAACTCACGGTCATGTGCTCATTTAATTTGCACTACTTATATTTGCACTAATGTTTGTATTACATTACTACCTAGAGTCATACTACTGTTTACATTTACTGTTTACATTTATTACTACTGTTTACATGTATTACTACTGTTTACATGTATTACTACTGTTTACATTTACTGTTTACATTTATTACTACTGTTTACATTTATTACTACTGTTTACATTTACACTACTTTTTATATCTACGCTACTGCTGATACTGTATATATTCTTTTTACTAGCCTTATTGCATATGCCACTTTACCTCTATACCAATATCAACTACCTCATACATATACTGTGTACATAAACTTCACATGCTGCTTTGTCACTCTATTACAAATGTCAATGCCAGAACCTTCATTTTATTTTATAGATATACTTTTTATACTTTTATACTACTATGCAAAAACTCAGGACAGTATTACACTTTTATTATTTCATTTTATGCTTATGTTTATTAAATGGTTTAGTGTTTTAGTGTTTAAACGGTTACTGTTGCACCGAAGGGACTGGGAGAAATGCAATTTCAATCCTGTGTATGTCCTGTACGTATTGCAGTTTTGACAATAAAGTTGACTTTGACAGATGCCATATTTGCTTTGAGGGTGTTGATAAAGAAGTACAGAGAGGGTCAGAAAGAACTTCATTGTGTGTTTGTGGATTTACAAAAGGCATATGACAGGGTGCCAAGAGAGGAGGTGTGGTATTGCATGAGGAAATCTGGAGTGACAGAAAAGTATGTTAGACTGGTACAGGACATGTATGAAGACAGCAGGACATGTATGAAGACAGCAGGACAATGGTGAGATGTGCTGTAGGAGTGACAGATAGCTTCAAGGTGGAGGTGGGATTGCATCAAGGATCGGCTCTGAGCCCCTTCTTGTTTGCTCTGGTGATGGACCGACTAACAGATGAGGTCAGGCAGGAATCCCCATGGACTATGATGT
>JBBPBX010103150.1:0-11930 GCA_038048925.1 Garcialebias charrua | reverse complement strand
CAGGATTAAGAGTAGTTTGAAAGCTGTAAAAACTGTTTTCAGTTGCCACCGGTCAATGTATTAATTGATTAAATTTAATCAGTTTTTTTAAATTTAGTTCTATCATACACAAACCCCCCAAAAAGTCTAATACATTAAAAAAGTTATCAGAAGTGGACACCTGTTGACTTACCTTAGTAAGAACTTGAGAGAGAATGAACCGGACCGGGTCGAACCGGTGTCAGTTTAAAACCGTTTTTACAGCTTTCAAACTGATCTTAAATCGATTAAGAACACCAGCACTGTTTTCACATCAGGATGACTTGAGTTTCAAACAGAAGAAACAAAATATCTGACCTTCATAAGCTGACCTTCATCCTTTGTTTGATTTTAGAAGCCATATTTCCACAGCAGACTGCAAAGAGCTTTTAACAGAGCTGCCATTTCATTTACCGATTTGATCCTACCAACTGCCGTTGGTTTGAGAGTTTGGGCATAAATTGTTTACAGTTTAAATATTGTTTTCCTAATTTAAAACCGTTTATCAAGAGTCAAAATGTATCTGACTTAATTTTAGTAAAGATAGATCTGATAAGATATGGTTTACAGAAGAACCAGAATCTCAGAGTCGAACCGGTGTCAATTTAAAACCATTGTTAAAGCTTTCAAACTGCTCTTAATTGATTAAGAACACCTCTTGACTTACCTGAGCAAGAAGTTGAGAGAGAATGAACCGGACCGGGTCGAACCGGTGTCAGTTTAAAACCGTTTTTACAGCTTTCTATCAATTTTCAGGATTAAGAGTAGTTTGAAAGCTGTAAAAACGGTTTTCAATTGACACCGGTCAATGTATTAATTGATTAAATTTAATCAGTTTTTTTAAATTTAGTTCTATCATACACAAACCCCCCAAAACATTCTAAAACATTAAAAAAGTTATCAGAAGTGGACACCTGTTGACTTACCTTAGTAAGAACTTGAGAGAGAATGAACCGGACCGGGTCGAACCGGTGTCAGTTTAAAACCGTTTTTACAGCTTTCAAACTGATCTTAATCGATTAAGAACACCAGCACTGTTTTCACATCAGGATGACTTGAGTTTCAAACAGAAGAAACAAAATATCTGACCTTCATAAGCTGACCTTCATCCTTTGTTTGATTTTAGAAGCCATATTTCCACAGCAGACTGCAAAGAGCTTTTAACAGAGCTGCCATTTCATTTACCGATTTGATCCTACCAACTGCCGTTGGTTTGAGAGTTTGGGCATAAATTGTTTACAGTTTAAATATTGTTTTCCTAATTTAAAACCGTTTATCAAGAGTCAAAATGTATCTGACTTAATTTTAGTAAAGATAGATCTGATAAGATATGGTTTACAGAAGAACCAGAATCTCAGAGTCGAACCGGTGTCAATTTAAAACCATTTTTAAAGCTTTCAAACTGCTCTTAATTGATTAAGAACACCTCTTGACTTACCTGAGCAAGAAGTTGAGAGAGAATGAACCGGACCGGGTCGAACCGGTGTCAGTTTAAAACCGTTTTTACAGCTTTCTATCAATTTTCAGGATTAAGAGTAGTTTGAAAGCTGTAAAAACTGTTTTCAGTTGCCACCGGTCAATGTATTAATTGATTAAATTTAATCAGTTTTTTTAAATTTAGTTCTATCATACACAAACCCCCCAAAAAATTCTAAAACATTAAAAAAGTTATCAGAAGTGGACACCTGTTGACTTACCTTAGTAAGAACTTGAGAGAGAATGAACCGGACCGGGTCGAACCGGTGTCAGTTTAAAACCGTTTTTACAGCTTTCAAACTGATCTTAAATCGATTAAGAACACCAGCACTGTTTTCACATCAGGATGACTTGAGTTTCAAACAGAAGAAACAAAATATCTGACCTTCATAAGCTGACCTTCATCCTTTGTTTGATTTTAGAAGCCATATTTCCACAGCAGACTGCAAAGAGCTTTTAACAGAGCTGCCATTTCATTTACCGATTTGATCCTACCAACTGCCGTTGGTTTGAGAGTTTGGGCATAAATTGTTTACAGTTTAAATATTGTTTTCCTAATTTAAAACCGTTTATCAAGAGTCAAAATGTATCTGACTTAATTTTAGTAAAGATAGATCTGATAAGATATGGTTTACAGAAGAACCAGAATCTCAGAGTCGAACCGGTGTCAATTTAAAACCATTTTTAAAGCTTTCAAACTGCTCTTAATTGATTAAGAACACCTCTTGACTTACCTGAGCAAGAAGTTGAGAGAGAATGAACCGGACCGGGTCGAACCGGTGTCAGTTTAAAACCGTTTTTACAGCTTTCTATCAATTTTCAGGATTAAGAGTAGTTTGAAAGCTGTAAAAACTGTTTTCAGTTGCCACCGGTCAATGTATTAATTGATTAAATTTAATCAGTTTTTTTAATTTTAGTTCTATCATACACAAACCCCCCAAAAAATTCTAAAACATTAAAAAAGTTATCAGAAGTGGACACCTGTTGACTTACCTTAGTAAGAACTTGAGAGAGAATGAACCGGACCGGGTCGAACCGGTGTCAGTTTAAAACCGTTTTTACAGCTTTCAAACTGATCTTAAATCGATTAAGAACACCAGCACTGTTTTCACATCAGGATGACTTGAGTTTCAAACAGAAGAAACAAAATATCTGACCTTCATAAGCTGACCTTCATCCTTTGTTTGATTTTAGAAGCCATATTTCCACAGCAGACTGCAAAGAGCTTTTAACAGAGCTGCCATTTCATTTACCGATTTGATCCTACCAACTGCCGTTGGTTTGAGAGTTTGGGCATAAATTGTTTACAGTTTAAATATTGTTTTCCTAATTTAAAACCGTTTATCAAGAGTCAAAATGTATCTGACTTAATTTTAGTAAAGATAGATCTGATAAGATATGGTTTACAGAAGAACCAGAATCTCAGAGTCGAACCGGTGTCAATTTAAAACCATTTTTAAAGCTTTCAAACTGCTCTTAATTGATTAAGAACACCTCTTGACTTACCTGAGCAAGAAGTTGAGAGAGAATGAACCGGACCGGGTCGAACCGGTGTCAGTTTAAAACCGTTTTTACAGCTTTCTATCAATTTTCAGGATTAAGAGTAGTTTGAAAGCTGTAAAAACTGTTTTCAGTTGCCACCGGTCAATGTATTAATTGATTAAATTTAATCAGTTTTTTTAAATTTAGTTCTATCATACACAAACCCCCCAAAAAATTCTAAAACATTAAAAAAGTTATCAGAAGTGGACACCTGTTGACTTACCTTAGTAAGAACTTGAGAGAGAATGAACCGGACCGGGTCGAACCGGTGTCAGTTTAAAACCGTTTTTACAGCTTTCAAACTGATCTTAAATCGATTAAGAACACCAGCACTGTTTTCACATCAGGATGACTTGAGTTTCAAACAGAAGAAACAAAATATCTGACCTTCATAAGCTGACCTTCATCCTTTGTTTGATTTTAGAAGCCATATTTCCACAGCAGACTGCAAAGAGCTTTTAACAGAGCTGCCATTTCATTTACCGATTTGATCCTACCAACTGCCGTTGGTTTGAGAGTTTGGGCATAAATTGTTTACAGTTTAAATATTGTTTTCCTAATTTAAAACCGTTTATCAAGAGTCAAAATGTATCTGACTTAATTTTAGTAAAGATAGATCTGATAAGATATGGTTTACAGAAGAACCAGAATCTCAGAGTCGAACCGGTGTCAATTTAAAACCATTTTTAAAGCTTTCAAACTGCTCTTAATTGATTAAGAACACCTCTTGACTTACCTGAGCAAGAAGTTGAGAGAGAATGAACCGGACCGGGTCGAACCGGTGTCAGTTTAAAACCGTTTTTACAGCTTTCTATCAATTTTCAGGATTAAGAGTAGTTTGAAAGCTGTAAAAACTGTTTTCAGTTGCCACCGGTCAATGTATTAATTGATTAAATTTAATCAGTTTTTTTAAATTTAGTTCTATCATACACAAACCCCCCAAAAAGTCTAATACATTAAAAAAGTTATCAGAAGTGGACACCTGTTGACTTACCTTAGTAAGAACTTGAGAGAGAATGAACCGGACCGGGTCGAACCGGTGTCAGTTTAAAACCATTTTTACAGCTTTCAAACTGATCTTAAATCGATTAAGAACACCAGCACTGTTTTCACATCAGGATGACTTGAGTTTCAAACAGAAGAAACAAAATATCTGACCTTCATAAGCTGACCTTCATCCTTTGTTTGATTTTAGAAGCCATATTTCCACAGCAGACTGCAAAGAGCTTTTAACAGAGCTGCCATTTCATTTACCGATTTGATCCTACCAACTGCCGTTGGTTTGAGAGTTTGGGCATAAATTGTTTACAGTTTAAATATTGTTTTCCTAATTTAAAACCGTTTATCAAGAGTCAAAATGTATCTGACTTAATTTTAGTAAAGATAGATCTGATAAGATATGGTTTACAGAAGAACCAGAATCTCAGAGTCGAACCGGTGTCAATTTAAAACCATTTTTAAAGCTTTCAAACTGCTCTTAATTGATTAAGAACACCTCTTGACTTACCTGAGCAAGAAGTTGAGAGAGAATGAACCGGACCGGGTCGAACCGGTGTCAGTTTAAAACCGTTTTTACAGCTTTCTATCAATTTTCAGGATTAAGAGTAGTTTGAAAGCTGTAAAAACTGTTTTCAGTTGCCACCGGTCAATGTATTAATTGATTAAATTTAATCAGTTTTTTAAATTTAGTTCTACCATACACAACCCCCCCCCCAAAAAGTCTAATACATTAAAAAAGTTATCAGAAGTGGACACCTGTTGACTTACCTTAGTAAGAACTTGAGAGAGAATTAACCGGACCGGGTCGAACCGGTGTCAACTAGAACAGTGACGCATTCAGGGGCACTGGGAAATTCTAACATTAACATTGAATAGCTTTGGAAAATGATTACCAACTGCCGTTGGTTTGAGAGTTTGGTCATAAATTGTTTACAGTTTAAATTGTTTTCCTAATTTAAAACCGTTTATCAAGAGTCAAAATGTATCTGACTTAATTTTAGTAAAGATAGATCTGATAAGATATGGTTTACAGAAGAACCAGAATCTCAGAGTCGAACCGGTGTCAATTTAAAACCATTGTTAAAGCTTTCAAACTGCTCTTAATTGATTAAGAACACCTCTTGACTTACCTGAGCAAGAAGTTGAGAGAGAATGAACCGGACCGGGTCGAACCGGTGTCAGTTTAAAACCGTTTTTACAGCTTTCTATCAATTTTCAGGATTAAGAGTAGTTTGAAAGCTGTAAAAACGGTTTTCAATTGACACCGGTCAATGTATTAATTGATTAAATTTAATCAGTTTTTTTAAATTTAGTTCTATCATACACAAACCCCCCAAAAAATTCTAAAACATTAAAAAAGTTATCAGAAGTGGACACCTGTTGACTTACCTTAGTAAGAACTTGAGAGAGAATGAACCGGACCGGGTCGAACCGGTGTCAGTTTAAAACCGTTTTTACAGCTTTCAAACTGATCTTAATCGATTAAGAACACCAGCACTGTTTTCACATCAGGATGACTTGAGTTTCAAACAGAAGAAACAAAATATCTGACCTTCATAAGCTGACCTTCATCCTTTGTTTGATTTTAGAAGCCATATTTCCACAGCAGACTGCAAAGAGCTTTTAACAGAGCTGCCATTTCATTTACCGATTTGATCCTACCAACTGCCGTTGGTTTGAGAGTTTGGGCATAAATTGTTTACAGTTTAAATATTGTTTTCCTAATTTAAAACCGTTTATCAAGAGTCAAAATGTATCTGACTTAATTTTAGTAAAGATAGATCTGATAAGATATGGTTTACAGAAGAACCAGAATCTCAGAGTCGAACCGGTGTCAATTTAAAACCATTTTTAAAGCTTTCAAACTGCTCTTAATTGATTAAGAACACCTCTTAACTTAACTGAGCAAGAAGTTGAGAGAGAATGAACCGGACTGGGTCGAACCGGTGTCAACTAGAACAGTGACGCATTCAGGGGCACTGGGAAATTCTATCATTAACATTGAATAGCAGAAATATCTGATTCTTTCAAAAATTAGCTGAAAGGAGCATATTGATCTGAAATTAGCAGAAATAAGTCAGTAGCAGTACTAAAATGTTGAAGTAAGCTAAATAAAGCTGAAAAGAGCACAGAGCAGTTGACGAAACAGCTGAAATTAGCTGAAAGTTGCTGAAATATTTTTTTTAAATTGTACAAGGAAGCTGAAGGAAGCTGAGCATTCGAGTCAAACAGTCAGTTTAAAACCGTTTTGACAGCTTTCTATCAATTTTTAGCATTAAGAGTAGTTTGAAAGCTACTGAGCTAAAATGAAATGGCCAGAACATGCAAGTTGGGTGAAGCGGCCATTTTGGCATTCACACATGCATTTTCTCAGGAAATGCAATCTAGTTGTGTGAATGCCACATAGGCATTCACACTATAGTGATTGTGTTTATATTTATTATTGTGTGAATGCCAACAAGGCATTCACACTATAGAGATTGTGTTTATATTTGTGTGAATGCCAACAAGGCATTCACACTATAGAGATTGTGTTTATATTTAATATTATTATTATAGTTACTATCTTCCGTCCGTACGTTTTTTGGCACGCTACTCCTCCTAGAGTATTTGTGCCATTTCAACGATTCATATATCAAAATGTTCAGCTCGTTCAGGACAATCCAGCTATGACTTTTGGTAATGCTGCAAGTTGCGCTTTTTGAAATATTAAGCCTTTTCGGCCATTTTTTTCCCATTGAAAATGAATGGAGCTAAAATGAAATGGCCTTTTGGAGGATTTATCATATCCTAAATCTCACCAAATTTGGCAGACTCATCACTCAGACATGGGGGAGTAAAAAATTATCAAAACCTCGCGTTTTCATATATGCTGAAGGGGCGTGGCCTGGCCTCAAAGTTAGGAATCTCGCCATGAAAAACGAAACACTAATAGCACCTACACGAAAACCGTCTAATACATCAAACCTTCAGTGATTGACCCACAACCGGTCCCCTACAATACTGAATGGTCAAATCATGACATTAATTAAGCCACGCCCCCTCACAACAGGAAGTGTACAGTTATACATTGAACGTCCCGATCGGACACCTGTTACCTAATCAGCGGGACGGTCTGTCCAGTGACCGAAGACATGTTGCTGTAACAAGCTTTCCAACACTGACCGTTTTGGGTGGAGCATGTGGGCGTGGCGATGTGGCGAATCAGCCGTCACGCCGTCACAAACGAAACACTAATAGCACCTACACGAAAACAGTCTAATACATCAAACCTTCAGTGATTGACCCACATCCGGTCCCCTGCAATACTGAATGGTCAAATCATGACAATAATTAAGCCACGCCCCCTCACAACAGGAAGTGTACAGTTGTACATTGAACATCCCGATCGGACACCTGTTACCTAATCAGCGTGACGGTCTGTCCAGTGACCGAAGACATGTTGCTGTAACAAGCTTTCCACGACTGGTTGTTTTGGGTGGAGCATGTGGGCGTGGCGATGTGGCGAATCAGACGCAACGCCGTCACAATACGTTTGGCCTTTTGGGGGCTTTGTCATATCCCAAAACTCACAAAAATTGGCAGACTCATCAGGACTGGTGAACGATTACATATTTTGGGGGCGTGGCCAAAATTTCAAAAGAAACGGCTCAAGAGCGCCACCTAGAAAATTTCAAACTACCCTCCACATTGGCCTTAGTTTCACGTAGGATCATGAAATTTGGTACACTTGTCCAATTCACCAAGACGCACAGAAAACCCTCTGGCGTCAACGTTGTACGATAAATGGGAAGGCGGCCATTTTGGAATGTGGACCAAATTGGGTGCACGCATTGGGTGCCGAACGGGCACGGGAAAGGCACGAGAGTGTTTCAGGGTGGACCAGCTCGACTTCCCGCGGTCGCCACGAGAAGGGCGGAGCGGCGCTAAGGCATTCACACGTGCATTTTCGCAGGAAATGCGGTTTTTCTAGTTATTATTATAGTTACTATCTTCCGTCCGTACGTTTTTTGGCACGCTACTCCTCCTAGAGTATTTGTGCCATTTCAACGATTCATATATCAAAATGTTCAGCTCGTTCAGGACAATCCAGCTATGACTTTTGGTAATGCTGCAAGTTGCGCTTTTTGAAATATTAAGCCTTTTCGGCCATTTTTTTCCCATTGAAAATGAATGGAGCTAAAATGAAATGGTCTTTTGGGGGCTTTATCATACCCTAAAACTCACCAAATTTGGCAGACTCATCACTCAGACATGCAGGAGTAACAAATGATCAAAACCTCGCATTTTCATATATGCTGAAGGGGCGTGGCCTGGCCTCAAAGTTAGGCATCTCGCCATGAAAAACGAAACACTAATAGCACCTACACGAAAACCGTCTAATACATCAAACCTTCAGTGATTGACCCACAACCACTCCCCTGCAATACTGAATGGTCAAATCATGACATTAATTAAGCCACGCCCCCTCACAACAGGAAGTGTACAGTTATACATTGAACGTCCCGATCGGACACCTGTTACCTAATCAGCGGGACGGTCTGTCCAGTGACCGAAGACATGTTGCTGTAACAAGCTTTCCAACACTGACCGTTTTGGGTGGAGCATGTGGGCGTGGCGATGTGGCGAATCAGCCGTCACGCCGTCACAAACGAAACACTAATAGCACCTACACGAAAACAGTCTAATACATCAAACCTTCAGTGATTGACCCACATCCGGTCCCCTGCAATACTGAATGGTCAAATCATGACAATAATTAAGCCACGCCCCCTCACAACAGGAAGTGTACAGTTGTACATTGAACATCC
This sequence comes from Garcialebias charrua, assembly GCA_038048925.1. Taxonomy (NCBI): domain Eukaryota; kingdom Metazoa; phylum Chordata; class Actinopteri; order Cyprinodontiformes; family Rivulidae; genus Garcialebias; species Garcialebias charrua. The sequence continues at coordinate 3,084 of JBBPBX010103150.1, read as the reverse complement.
CGATCGGACACCTGTTACCTAATCAGCGTGACGGTCTGTCCAGTGACCGAAGACATGTTGCTGTAACAAGCTTTCCACGACTGGTTGTTTTGGGTGGAGCATGTGGGCGTGGCGATGTGGCGAATCAGACGTAACGCCGTCACAATACGTTTGGCCTTTTGGGAGCTTTATCATATCCCAAAACTCACCAAATTTGGCAGACTCGTCAGGACTGGTGAAAAATTACATATTTTGGGGGCGTGGCCAAAATTGCAACAGAAAGGGCTCAAGAGCGCCACCTAGAAAATTTCAAACTACCCTCCGCATTGGCCTTAGTTTCACGTAGGATCATGAAATTTGGTACACTTGTCCAATTCACCAAGACGCACAGAAAACCCTCTGGCGTCAACGTTGTACGATAAATGGGAAGGCGGCCATTTTGGAATGTGGACCAAATCGGGTGCACGCACTGGGTGCCGAACGGGTACGGGAAAGGCACGAGAGTGTTTCGGGGTGGACCAGCTGGACTTCCCGCGGTCGCCGCGAGAAGGGCGGAGCGGCGCTAAGGCATTCACACGTGCATTTTCGCAGGAAATGCGGTTTTTCTAGTTGTGTGAATGCCAACAAGGCATTCACACTATAGAGATTGTGTTTATATTTATTATAGTTACTATCTTCCGTCCGTACGTTTTTTGGCACGCTACTCCTCCTAGAGTATTTGTGCCATTTCAACGATTCATATATCAAAATGTTCAGCTCGTTCAGGACAATCCAGCTATGACTTTTGGTAATGCTGCAAGTTGCGCTTTTTGAAATATTAAGCCTTTTCGGCCATTTTTTTCCCATTGAAAATGAATGGAGCTAAAATGAAATGGTCTTTTGGGGGCTTTATCATACCCTAAAACTCACCAAATTTGGCAGACTCATCACTCAGACATGCAGGAGTAACAAATGATCAAAACCTCGCATTTTCATATATGCTGAAGGGGCGTGGCCTGGCCTCAAAGTTAGGCATCTCGCCATGAAAAACGAAACACTAATAGCACCTACACGAAAACCGTCTAATACATCAAACCTTCAGTGATTGACCCACAACCACTCCCCTGCAATACTGAATGGTCAAATCATGACATTAATTAAGCCACGCCCCCTCACAACAGGAAGTGTACAGTTATACATTGAACGTCCCGATCGGACACCTGTTACCTAATCAGCGGGACGGTCTGTCCAGTGACCGAAGACATGTTGCTGTAACAAGCTTTCCAACACTGACCGTTTTGGGTGGAGCATGTGGGCGTGGCGATGTGGCGAATCAGCCGTCACGCCGTCACAAACGAAACACTAATAGCACCTACACGAAAACAGTCTAATACATCAAACCTTCAGTGATTGACCCACATCCGGTCCCCTGCAATACTGAATGGTCAAATCATGACAATAATTAAGCCACGCCCCCTCACAACAGGAAGTGTACAGTTGTACATTGAACATCCCGATCGGACACCTGTTACCTAATCAGCGTGACGGTCTGTCCAGTGACCGAAGACATGTTGCTGTAACAAGCTTTCCACGACTGGTTGTTTTGGGTGGAGCATGTGGGCGTGGCGATGTGGCGAATCAGACGTAACGCCGTCACAATACGTTTGGCCTTTTGGGAGCTTTATCATATCCCAAAACTCACCAAATTTGGCAGACTCGTCAGGACTGGTGAAAAATTACATATTTTGGGGGCGTGGCCAAAATTGCAACAGAAAGGGCTCAAGAGCGCCACCTAGAATATTTCAAACTACCCTCCGCATTGGCCTTAGTTTCACGTAGGATCATGAAATTTGGTACACTTGTCCAATTCACCAAGACGCACAGAAAACCCTCTGGCGTCAACGTTGTACGATAAATGGGAAGGCGGCCATTTTGGAATGTGGACCAAATTGAGTGCACGCACTGGGTGCCGAACGGGTACGGGAAAGGCACGAGAGCGTTTCGGGGTGGACCAGCTGGACTTCCCGCGGTCGCCGCGAGAAGGGCGGAGCGGCGCTAAGGCATTCACACGTGCATTTTCGTAGGAAATGCGGTTTTTCTAGTTTATAGTTTATAGATGTTACTATCTTCATTCCGTACGTTTTTTGGCATCTAACTACTCGCACAGTTTTGGTGCCATTTCAACAATTCATATATCAAAATGTTCAGCTCGTTCAGGACAATCCGGCTATGACTTTTGGTAATGCTGCACCTTTAGCTTTTTGAATTATTTAGCCTTTTCGGCCATTTTTTTCCCATTGAAAATGAATGGAGCTAAAATGAAATGGCATGTTGGGGGCTTTATCATATCCTAAATCTCACCAAATTTGGCAGACTCATCACTCAGACATGGGGGAGTAAAAAATGATCAAAACCTCACGTTTTCATATATGCTGAAGGGGCGTGGCCTGGCCTCAAAATTAGGCATCTCGCCATGAAAAACGAAACACTAATAGCACCTACACAAAAACTGTCTAATACATCAAACCTTCAGTGATTGACCCACATCCCGTCCTCGGCAATACTGAATGGTCAAATCATGACATTAATTAAGCCACGCCCCCTCACAACAGGAAGTGTGAAGTTGTACATTGAACGTCGCGATTGGACACCTGTTACCTAATCAGCGTGACGTTTTGTCCAGTGACCAAAGACATGTTGCTGTAACAAGCTTTCCAACACTGACCGTTTTGGGTGGAGCATGTGGGCGTGGCGATGTGGCGAATCAGACATAACGCCGTCACACACGAAACACTAATGGCACCTACACGAAAACTGTCTAATACATCAAACCTTCAATGATTGACCCACATCCGGTCCCCTGCAATACTGAATGGTCAAATCATGACATTAATTAAGCCACGCCCCCTCACAACAGGAAGTGTACAGTTGTACATTGAACGTCCCGATCGGACACCTGTTACCTAATCAGCGTGACGGTCTGTCCAGTGACCAAAGACATGTTGCTGTAACAAGCTTTCCAACACTGACCGTTTTGGGTGGAGCATGTGGGCGTGGCGATGTGGCGAATCAGCCGTCACGCCGTCACAAACGAAACACTAATAGCACCTACAGAAAACAGTCTAA
>JBBPBX010103148.1:0-11930 GCA_038048925.1 Garcialebias charrua | reverse complement strand
TAGTGGAGTGCAGGCCAGCGTTTCATCAGAAGGCTTGGTGGTGATGTCTCCACAACGTCATCCCTGCAAGAAGTACTTTTTGTAAACAAATCTTTATATATTGTAAAAAATAAACAATAAAAAACACACTCACTGCAAACTATTTACATTTTGGCCTCCTCTGCTTCCTCCTCTCCTGCTGTTCTCTCACATCTGCACAGCTTCGTCTCCACAGCTAGAAGTATCATCACTGGAATCCTTCTGTTGATCCCTTCTAGGTAGACACTCCGTGTCTGAACGAGTTTGCCTGAAGTGAAAAAGAAAAATATTGATTATGTTGAAGACAGACAGACATACACAAAAGAAAGAAATACATGTCAGGGCGCTCGTAAGTCAGGGACTACCTGTACAGCAATAAACGGGACGGGACAGACGAATGACGAAAACTCTTACTTCTTTATTCTATAACAGCAGTATAAAATAGCAGTATAAAATAGTTTTCACTTACTGCTCAAGTAATGCATCATCTTCCCCCATCGATAAAAGCAGCTTAGAATCATCTCGAAGACGCCTCAGTCACTCAAGGAGTTCTTGGACATGCCCTGGTACTAACACAGAATATAAGCAAAATTCACTAAATCACCAGGAATGATTGTAAGAACCAACAGCCCTTGATTTGAATGTTCCCTGTCGAAGTTTTAAAAAAATTAAAGCATGTGGTAAATTATTCTGTATGCAACAGGAAGCTAGCAGAGCTAACTGCTAACAGCATTAGCTCTCTGTGAGGGGCAATTAGTTCTTGTTTGCTACAGGCATTAACTACCGGTACTAATTCAATCAGTCCCGAAATAACAACAAAGGATGATCAACTACAAAGTAGCTCTAATTTAGGGCAAAAATGATGCAGTTGACACTCCGGTGAAACATTATAGCTATCGTTAACATGAGCAAACAAAAACGTTATTTTACCAGCAAGTACAATAAAAACGGAATCAAATTTGAGCACTTAACATGTGTCAATAAACTGTTACATCAACCAGACTGACCTGATTTCAGCACTTCGTCACTGTAATGAGATTTTGCAGCAAACAGTCAGGAGAAACATGGCCTCACGGTTCTTCATTTTTTTCCTTCTTCTTTGTTCACCACACCAGGCAGGTGACGTGTTCACTGACAAGCCCCGCCCCAAACCAGTAAAAACGTGTAAATGAGAGGTGTCGCCACTCAGAGCCATTAGTAAAGAAGCAACTCATTTTGAGCTAGTATGCAATTCACATATTGTTTAGTAATGGTCCCGCCTTTTGCAAAATAACAAAAAGAATAGTAATAATAGCTTGACTTATTATGTAAATGAAAATTTGGGGTTACAGTGTACAAGGAGAGGAAACACAGCAAAAGCTACGCAAATTAAAATTAGAACTAAATGAATACAGGGAACCCTCGAGTTACGTCAGGGATCCGGACCTACGGGTGTGACTTAGGTCGATTCTGCCGTATCTCGCATACCAAAAACACGTGCCTGTCGTAGGTCCGCATTTCTGACGTAGGTCGAGGCTATACCGCTAACAGAGCGCCGCACACACATTTAACGGCATGAGAATGAACAAGCGGACATCCTATGCCATAAACATGCACAGAACTTTATTTACAAACACTTAGATAACACATTATACCACACATTCATCCATAAACACACAAAACCAGTACAGCATGTACTGTACAGGTAAAGTACTGTACAGTAATGTTTTTTTTCAGCACAGACAAAGCATACAAAATACAAATCTCTTCCTGAACAGTTCTCAGCCATAATCTGCAAATGAGTTCAACCATGAAACATGAACACTTCTCTTTGAGCAGCAGCTGTTAACATCAAAATGCAACAAATCATAAGGAACTCCCATGCATTCATCCATGCATCCAGCAGCAGCAAAAACATGTCAACCATGAAACATGAACACTTCTCTTTGAGCAGCAGCTGTTAACATCAAAATGCAGTAAATCATAAGGAACTCCCATGCACCAATCATGCACCAAATCAGCCGAATCATCAGAAACATGTTGCAACCATCATGTTTTTGAAACCAGTGCAGTCCATGTGGTGTTTGTGTTTGTGTGCAGTCCATGTGCATGAAAAAGTCCATGAACTCTAAAAAAGCTAGAAGCAGCAGAAAAAGGAAACAAGGAAACAAAATGTCCTTACTTTGACTGAAGTGTAGGTAGACACTGATGTTTTTCTCAAGTTCAAACCTGGATCAGATGGAACTGCTTAGCCAGTGCTCAACCATGAATCAACCATGAACACTCAAGGCACTGTACCCCTCCCCCACCTTGCCGCTTGCCGTAATGACGCATTTTTTTTGCCGTAACTCGATTACATACTTCTAATGTAACTCTGACGTAAGTCCGTTTTTTCGGTCGTATGTCGACGGCATTCTTTCAAAGAGGCCTGTCGTAAGTCTGAGTTGCCGTAGGTCGCAGGTGTCGTAACTCGAGGGTTTCCTGTATATTGATAAGAAAAATAAATTCTTGATACAAAGACTTAGATTAGATAATTTTGAATACGGTAATAAATCGGGGAACTTTTTAGCTAATCAACTCAAATTAAACAAAGAAAAAACATCTATATATGGTATTAAAGATAAAAATGGAAATATAATTCATGATGAGGGAAAAATAAACAAGGTTTTTAAAGACTTCTATAAAACTCTATACACTCCACAAATAAATCCATCTAATCAAGATATTAATGAATTCTTGGAGAAAGTAACACTTCCAAAACTAGATATTAGTCAGTCATCAAAACTAGACTCACCATTAACATCAGATGAGCTCCATGAAGCAATTAAAAGCATGCCTAATAAGAAATCTCCAGGTCCTGATGGCTATCCGGTGGAATTCTATAAAGAATTCTGGGATATACTGGAACCGATATTCTATAGAGTGCTACTTGAGTCAGAAGGAAATGGCAGGCTACCAACACATATGAATTCAGCCAACATTAGTCTCTTATTAAAATCAGGCAAAGACCCAGTATTACCTACCAGTTATCGTCCAATCTCTCTTATTAATGTTGATGTTAAAATAATTTGTAAAGTCTTATCAAAAAGACTAGAGAAGATAACTCCTGTTATTATACATCCAGACCAAACCGGATTCATAAAAGGAAGACACTCGAACACAAACACTCGCAGATTATATAATGTAATAGAGTATTCGTATTTTAAAAATATTGAAACAGCTATTTTTTCTTTAGATGCTGAAAAAGCATTCGATAGAGTAAATTGGAATTTCTTATTTGCTACCTTAAATAAATTTGGTTTTGGGAATTACTTCATTAACTGGTTAAAAATATTATATAGCTCACCAACAGCGTGCGTCAGGACAAATAATCAATTATCTTCAAGCTTCTGTTTACAGAGGGGCACCAGGCAAGGTTGCCCACTTTCACCAGCATTATTTGCTATTTTTATTGAACCTTTAGCAGCAGCAATAAGGCAAAGTGCGGATATTAAAGGCATAAAGGGTAGAAACATAGAACATAAAATTAGTCTTTATGCTGACGATGTTTTGCTTTTTCTTGAGAACTCAGGAAACTCAATATCTAATGTTATAAAGTTAATAAACTCATTTTCAAAAGTTTCTGATTATTCTATAAACTGGACAAAATCTACAGTTCTTCCAATAAATTGCATGTTTAATAATTCTCTTAATGAAAGACTACAATCAGGTAACATTAAATATTTAGGTGTTAATATCTCTCCTAAATTGGAGGATTTAATAAAATTAAATCATATCCCACTATTAAAGAAAATTGAAGACGATCTTACTAGATGGAGATCTCTACCCATATCACTTATGGGAAGAGTTGCCTCAGTAAAAATGATGGTGCTGCCGAGAATAAATTATTTATTCTCAATGATTCCAAATAAACCTTCAACTGAATGGTTTAAGTCCCTGGACTCTTCTATATCTAAATTCCTTTGGAAAAATAAAACTCCACGTATTAGTTTAAAAACATTACAGAAATCTAAAGATACCGGAGGATTAGAACTTCCAAACTTTTATTACTACTATTTAGCCAACAGGTTACAATATATATCAAAGTGGTTAAAACCGAATGCACTAGATGAAACTTGGATAGATATAGAACAAACTTTATGTAATAATATTAGGATTTCAGATCTACCATTTATCAGTACAGATTTAAAAAGACATGTCTGCTTTAAGAGCATCAATATTAGCTCATCTCTGACAGCATGGTGGGAGTATCTGAAAATGACAAAGTCTTCACTATTCCCATGTAGACATACACCTCTCTGGAACAATCCTGACATTCAACAAGAAAATAATATGTTAAATTTCACAGGTTGGAGAATGAAAGGTATTGAATGTCTGGAACACATATTTGAGGGTATAGACTTTATTCCATTTAATAAATTAATAATACAATATGACATTGATAATAAATATTTCCTACAATACCAACAAATTAAGTCAATTGTAAAAAAGAAATTTAAGCTTAATAAAACATTGTTGGAAACACCAACATGTGTGTTAGAGTTTATTAATTTTCAACCACCCAAATTATTATCTAAAATATATAAAAAATTGTTTAGAATCGATGACTCGATAGCACTACCTGTTGAAAAATGGGAGTCAGATTTATCAATCAACTTTGAACAAAAAATTTGGTCTCAAGTATGTTCAAATACTTTTAAATTGACTAGAATCTCCAATTTACAATTAATACAATATAAGGTTCTCTATAGAGTACATTATACGGGTCAGCGAATGTTTAAGATGGGCTTTACACCATCTAACAAGTGCTCACAATGCATAAGTAACACACCTGATGATTATATTCACGCGCTCTGGTTCTGTCCACCCGTTCAGAGGTTCTGGGTACAGGTATGTGAAGACTTGTCTAAATGTTTGAAATTTAATATCCCACTCTCTCCATCTGTTTGCTTATTGGGTATCTTTGAAGATGTTATACTAGAAAAAAATACATCCTATATGCTTTTCACTGCCTTATGCATCGCAAAGAAAACCATACTCGTAAATTGGAAAAATAAAAATAATCTTAGCATTAATCAGTATAAAAATCTTCTGTTAGATCATATTAGTCTTGAAACAGCATCTGCCGACACATTGGATCAATCTATTTGGCATTCTTTGATCGGCTCCGTTACGTAGTGAGGGTGGGGGGTCTGGGATGTGGCCTTGTGGGGCATTGGGACTGGAGGGGGGGAGGTTGGGGTTTGGGGCGCCGGGGGGTTGGGGCTGCTTGGGCGGGGAGGACCTTGTCTTCGACCTGGGGAGGACCGGGGGGGTTCTGGGGGATATCTGCTAGGGACGGCATGCGGGCCCTCGGGTGGTCGGTGGCGGCGGTCATGGGTCGCCGGTCGGTGACCCGGCTGTGCTGGGGTGGTTTCGGGGCGGGTGCCGGAGGCTTGGGACTCTGGGGGCGTGTCGTCCCCGGGCTTGGGCCTGGTGGGGGTCGGGGGTCTTGGGCTCTGGCGGGCGGGTCGCCGGGCTATGGGCTGGCTGGCGCTCTGGTGCCCGGCTCTGGCCGGGGGCTCTCGGCTCGCTGGTGGGTTGGGGGTTCATATGCTGGGGGGTGGGTGTCTGGGGGCGTGACTGGTGGCCAATGGGAGGGGGCGGGCAAACCCAGCCTGGGTGTCTAATGTGTTATGTGTTCTGAAAGTTGTTAATATGAAGGGTGGGTGTAGTATTTCTTCTGGGGTGGGGATTAAGTGGATGTCCTTGATGATGGTCTTGGACTATGCTTGGCCGGTGTGCGGGCCCTGGTTGGGGCCTGTTCTTGGTGCTTCCTGGCTCTGTCGGCGGTTGGGCGGGCGCTCTTGGCCGTGTCGTCCATGTGGGATTTTGTGTCTTCTTGGACGGCGGGCTGACTGCGGTTCGCAGGGGTCACGGCGGCCCTGGTGGGTGTGGGCTGTTGGTTCTGCTGTTGGCGGCCCTCGGGGCCGTGTCCTCTCTGGTCTTGGCTCAATGGCCTGGCGGTCGGAGAGGTGTTTCTTTTTCCTCGCTCCTTGGGTGGACCTTGGCGAGCTGGGGGGGTACGCAGGGTCAGCGGGGGAGCTGACTCGCTGTGGGAGCACTGTTCCTGCAGATATTTTTCTCCCCATCCCTCAACACGCACCTCCGCCCTCTTCATCTTAAATTAATACATGTAGGGAATTTGAGTCTCGGGTGTGCTGCAATGGTTCTACATCTCTGTTGTTCAGAACACCTGGGACTCAATTTTATATACACTTTAGACATTCATTCATAAACTTCTTCATAAAAGTCACATATAGGGAATGGATTGAGCACTATGGCTATGGGTGGCGGGATGACACCAATCTCACCCCCATGCCTATGCTCACTCAACATTATGCATTTAGACAATTAGGGCTTGGGTTAGAGTTGGAGTGGAGGGGAAACTGGTACAATAATAATGTGTTTGTCTGTCATCTGCGTATGTTTCCCATACACAGATGAAATTTGTCTCTGCATTTAACCCAACCACCCCAGGTGGTGCAGTGAGCAGCCAGAGGGCGCTCGGGGAGCTGGAGAATTAGGTGTGCACTCATAGACACCCCAAGGTGTGTAGTGGCCGGGACGCGAACCCGCGTCCTTCGGGTCCCAAGTCAAACGCCCTAACCACTACACCATCTTGGCTCCATATAATGCCAGCCTTTGCTCCTTCTCTTTCCTTTTTAAGTACACTTTAGAACAACACTCACCAACAGTACATTTGGGGACGGGGGTGTGTGTGTCGGGGTCTTGATTTGTTAATTTCAATTTTATTTATTTATGTATTTATTTATATATATATTATTTATTTATTTTTCTCTTACCCCCCTGGTTGCCTGGCGGACATTCTGGGGGTGGGCCGTCAGGGGTTGTGCTGGGGTGTGGGGGGGTTCGGGGCCTGCGGGTTTGCCGTGGGCGGGACTGGCAGTGCGCTCCCCCTGGGGCTGCTTGGGCTCGAGTGTCCTGTCCTGTCCTGTCGGCGGGGCGTGGGGTGGGCCGGATCTTGGATGTCTGCTACTCTCCACCCCAGAATGAATGGGCCTACCTCCTGGGTTTGGATGTGGGCTGCCCCATGTAGGGAGCAGGTACATGTCTTGGACCTGGGGGGTATAGAGTGTGCATCGGGATTATGAATGGAGCGTGTCGTTATTGTTTGTCTTTCTATGACTGAGGGTGAGGATGAGGGTGGGTCTGAATGAGTGTGTCTGTGTATGAATGTTTAAGTGTCAGGCTGGGACTTGGACTGCCCCCTCTCTGATACTTCTGAGGCTACCTAGTGTCGCGCTCCTGCCACGTGGCCCCCTGGTGGGTGTTCCTCTGCCTGCGGGCGTGCTTGGGACCCTCACTATCTGGGGCTGGGCGCTTGGGCGTTTGTCGGCTCGGCCTGGTGGCTGCCTGGTGGGGCTCGGGTCCTCTGGTCCTGTCGGGTCTGGACCTGAGGGGTGGGCGTCCCCGGTGCCCGAGCATCGGTGACCGGCCCTGGGGCTACATCGGTGCAGCGGGCTCCGGCGGGGGCCTGTGTATTTGTCGCTGTTGACCCCGGGGGGTCATTGTGTGTGGTCCCTGGTGGGGTTCGTCCGGTTCTTCCCCTTGGTCGGATCTGGGGAGTGGACGAGTGGCTCGTCCTGTTCGGGTGGTCCTGGGGACTCTGGGCTCGGGGTCCTTCCTGGGGTCTTGGGCTTTGATCGCCCTTTCGTCTGTCTCGGGCTTTGGGGGGACAGATCTCTGATGCTTCACAATCGCTACTAAATGTTCTATTGGAGGAACCTTATTCACTTATGCATGCTCACAACCACACACAAATGGATGTAGGGATGTATATGTAGATATATGTAGATGGGTATATAAATGAATATAAATATATATGTATGTATACTGTATATATATTTGTAGGTATGGGTATGTTTATATATAGAAATCTAATGCAAGGTCATGAATATTATCAGTCTTTATGCTTGTATGTTTCGTTGCTGTGTTCTGTCATGTGCTTTGCAGGATTGTGGACGGAGGTTTGGTGTGTTTGCCTTGTGCTCTTTTTGTGGATAATTGTTGTTTTGTTGTCTCACTTTCTCTTTTCTTTCTTTCTCTCTATTAAAAAAATAAAAAATAAAAAATACATATTGGAGTGAGAGGATGGCTATAAGGTGTGAAGGGAGGCCATCTATAAAATGGAAAAAAAAAAGAAAAAAACTTGTCCATAGCGCCGTCCAGTCCAATAATATTCACATAGTCTGATAACGGTTGGCTTTTATTTTCATAAAAAACAGATACTTCTAATTAAAACTTGTGAGGCATATCAGTCAGAAATGGCAAATAGGCATTACATAAAGGGCATTCAATGATTTAAAACCCTACCTGAGCTGCAGCTCTGTTCCCCGAGGGAGAAAGGGAATAAAAAAATTAAAAAAATGGAAACACGTATCGGCAGGTCGTCGTGGGTACAGCCTCATGTTGTACATACCAGGGCGGTTAAATATGCGCCCAGAGACTTTCCATTATTTCGCGATGATGTAGAATGAATGCGCATGCGCAAGTGATAATTAGAGTCTACGGATAAGAGCCGTGCGCCCGAGGACCAGAAGTACGTCACAAATCAGAAAAGTTTTTTGAAACAAAGAATATAACTCATCATTACCTATAAAATATTTATCCTGCACAACTAAAAACATATATACATATATTTCAAATTACTTATATTTTATAATTTCTTCTTTTTTTTCTTCTTTTTATTTTAAAGTCTAGAAGTTCCAGTGGATGGAAGTTCCAATGGGTGGGCGGCGCCCGGGCGCCCCCTATTGGCGAGCCGCCCCTGGTGAGCAGGTCCCTGGTTCAAATCCCGGTCCAGGGGCCTTTCTGGGTGGAGTTTGCATGTTCTCTCCATGCATGCGTGTGTTTTCTCCGGGTACCCCGGTTTCCTCCCACAGTCCAAAAACATGCATGTTAGGCTGATTGGTAACTCTAAATTGTCCCGAGGTGTGAGTGAGAGCGTGAATGGTTGTTTGTCTCGTTTGTCTCTATGTGGCCCTGTGATGGACTTGCGACCCATCCAGGGTGTATCCCGTCCCTCGCACAGTGATTGCTGGACATGGGCACCGGCGACCCCCGTGACCCAAAATGGAAGAAGCGGGTAAAGATAATGGATAGATGGATCTCAATTTGTCCCTGTAATAGACTTGTGACCTGTCCAGGGTGTCCCCTGCCTCTCGCACAGTGACTGCTGGAGATAGGCACCGGCTCCCTGTGACCCTGAATGAAAAAGTGGGTAAAGGAAAATGATGCATGTGTAGAGGTACAGGGGAAGATCAGATTTACTGATCCATACATTTGGGGTTAGTCCAGTTCAAGATGGTCACCACAGTCAACAGATGTTAGAAAACACAAAATGTACGCTATAACAAGAAACTGGTACCAAACATCTGCTCCCTCCATCCAACAATGGCTGAATGTTGTTAGGAAATTTTACGAGATTGAATGAATGACTTTCATTCTTAGACTAAAAGAAGAATTTTTTATGAATAAGTGGGGAAAATTGACACAGTATGACACCCAAGAAGAGACGGCCGTGGCGTAGTGGTAAGGGCAGTCGTCTCCCGATCGGAAAATTGGCGGTTCGACTCCCGGGACCCGCACCATGTGTCGTTGTGTCCTTGGGCAAGACACTTAACCCCTGAGTTGCTCCCGGTAGGACTGGAAAGCACCTTGCATGGTAGTCTGCCGCCACCGGTTTATGAATGTGTGTAGCATTCAATATATGTGTAGCACTTTGAGATTTTCAGTAATGAAAAGTGCGTTATAAATTGAATTAATTATTATTATTATTATTACACCAGATGTAAAATGAGCAGGTTTTATCCTGACACAAAATATCATCAATTATTCACAGGTTCTCTCTTTTTTGGATTAATTAATAAATCTTGTGACCAGATGATAGGATATAAAAGGCATGAAACGTTAATTATAGTTGGCACATCAGGAGATGCTGCCATTTATTTAACAAATCATAAATTTACATCATAACATGTACACAGTGATTGATTGATTCAACTTTCCTATAAGTTACTTCAGCACAGATGAAATCACACCTCCGTAATTTCTAGGAACAACAGAATAAAGTTATGGATCTTAGAATAACTTATATCTGCAGGCACATTTAACTTAATGTTACTGGCAAGAAGATAAGGGAGAAGTTTAAGCTAATGCAACTTGGTAAAGCATTTCCTGGCTTGCAGTGATGATAAATGACTTTACCTGATCAGATTAAACAATTTCTTTCAACCAAAAATCCAAAGTAACTATTTGTTAAAATAGCCAAACTTTGTCTAAATTCATGCGCGTATAAAACTGAAATAATTCCTTCTCAAAGAGTCAATTTTGCCTTAGATAAGATAATTAAGCCTTGATTGATTCATTGTTATTGTTTGTTTATTACTGTTGTTGATTTTAGTTTGATTATTTTTGTAATAAAACTTCAAAGACAACTTTGGTCTCTTCATTCAAATGAATAAAGTATCCATGTGTTATGATATAAAACTCCCAGTAATTAACGGATTCTACTTCAGTGACTGATTCTGATGATTAAAGGGTGAATAAGTTGTTGTTGGTTAGTAAACTGACCAGCTGGTGCCAAACTTTAACGAGAGCTAAAGAAATAAAACAAATGTAGTGAAGGGGATGGAGAAAGTGTCACCCTTCTTCCTCCATCTCTCTCCTTCATATTGTTACATATACGAGGTTCTAGAAATTCCTCTGTTAATGGTATTGAATTTCCTCATGTCTCTTCTTGGATGTCGTACTGTGTCAATTTTCCCCACTTATTCATAAAAAATTCTTCTTTTAGTCTAAGAATGAAAGTCATTCATTCAATCTCGTACATTTTCCTAACAACATTCAGCCATTGTTGGATGGAGGGAGCAGATGTTTGGTACCAGTTTCTTGTTATAGCGTACATTTTGTGTTTTCTAACATCTGTTGACTGTGGTGACCATCTTGAACTGGACTAACCCCAAATTTAATTAATTGTAAATGTACATCCAATAATTACTTTCTGAAATATTAACATCTAGTGGGTTACAAGATATTTAGCTAACAAACAAATAGTTTATTCCAAAAGTTGATGGCCAAGTTTTACACACCAATCTTGTACTAGTTACCGGTAGCTCTCTGAGGATATGTTAAGAATCAGTCTCAGCTATTACCTTGCCAAAACTTAGTTTACTATATGTAAAACGCTTTGCTGTTTCGGCCATCTTGAATCAGGATGACTCATATTTGAGCCCAATACTTTAGATGATCTTTGACCCTATATTTTCCAGGGGCGCTCACTCAGTTTTCAACAATATAAAACCACTTGGAGCAAACATGCCATGACAGTTGTAAAAGTTTCTTCATTTATTAGAGATTGAAATAGTCAAAAAGTTAGTCAACAAATGGTAACCCTTTAAGTACAAAAACAGGGTTAAATTCTGGAGACCCTTTCAATGGTTTTTCTGGACCCCCTGGTGGGACAGTCTTACACAGATGAAAGAAAAAATAAGTGGAAGGAGTTTATGCTCCATGCTGCAGACCAGAACCAAGCCTTTGATTCTGCTTTAATGGAACCACTAGTTGTCACCTCAGATCAGTTTAATGTTGTGCCACCAAGATCTGTGTTTCTCTTGATGTTAAGAGGGCATAACTGAGGACGCAAGTTGTAATCATCAGAAAGATGAGGATGCATGACCTTGAGCTAAAAGAAAGTTAATATGTGTGTAAATATGTCACTTTAAAAGCCCCAAGTCTTGTGATTTGAGTGCCAGCTGCATCTGAACGGGCCTCATGCATCTTGTGATGGAAGGAGTTGTGGCCATTGTGCCCCGGGCAGGCTTCTGAGAGAGTGTGTGTGTGTGTGTGTGTGTGTGTGTGTGTGTTGGGGG
>JBBPBX010103147.1:0-11930 GCA_038048925.1 Garcialebias charrua | reverse complement strand
TACATTCCCATAGCAAGTATGTTGCACCGAGAGACCAGACTGAAAGGGAACTGAAAGTTATGCACCATAACTCATGTTCCCTGAAGGAAGGGAACGAGGTGCAACATATCTGATCCTTTTCAATGCTGAAAGCTCAGTGAAGTGTAATTTTTTAGAAAGATGGATGGTCGTCATCCGCTTAAATACCCAGAGGGCGGGGCCTCTGGCGCGGCGTTGACGCCCTAGCCGTAAAGGCGTGAATGTATTCCTTCAGGTAATTGCGCGGGGGCGCAATTCACATAGCAAGTATGTTGCACCTCGCTCCCTTCCTTCAGGGAACATGAGTTATGGTGCATAACTTTCAGGTTTGCACTTCCAAATATTAAATGATCAAATTTAAATTTATTTTAGCAAGTTTTCTGTACAAACTCTGTTTTTATTTTGTATTAATTTTTTTTGTATCGGGGTAGTAGAATAAACTTCTGTTTTGACATACCATTTGACATACTTTTTTATATCTGTGTGAAATAATCAATCAGTCAATCATCATGTACAACAGTCATATGTTTTAGGCCAGATGGCCAACTTGCTGCTGATCTCTCTTGTAAACGAGTCCTAGTAGCTCAATGAGGCTATGGCCTGTATAAATAAAAGTTGAATGACATTAATTCCATTGTCAGCACTTTAATTCACCCTGAAAACCAGATTAACTGTTTGTTAAATGGCCAAATTAGGAATATGCATACATTGTATTTAGAGTCAGAGTCAGAGAGTCTTTATTGTCATTTGCACCGCATGTGGTACATGTGATGAAAACGAGATTATGTACACGGGGTCCCAGTTACATCCAACAACAAATGCAAGAGAAAAACAGTAATAACATCTAGAATTAACTAAGAAAAACATCAACTAGTAATACACTAAGCCCTAATGTAGTGGAAAAACATCATTATAAACAGCAGCACGAACATGAGTCTGTATGAGCAGATGGTCACAGATGAACACAGCAACAAGAAAACAGATCAGCATCAGCATGATGTGATATTTTGCAGTGATTATTCTTATTATTTATTTATTCATGAGTCTAACAGCCTCAGGGTAGAAGCTGTTCCTCAGTCTAGTGGTTCTACATTTGATGCTCCTCAACCTCCGTCCTGAGGGGAGTGGGGCAAAGAGTGAGTGTGCTGGGTGAGTGAGGTCTTTCATGATGCAGGTGGCTCTTTTCCTGCATCTGGAGGTGTAAATGTCTGTGATGGTGGGGAGACTGACTCCAACAGACTTCTGTGCAGCCTTCACCACTCTCTGTAGAGCTTTCCTCTCTGCAACTGTGCAGCCTCCATGCCACACATTGATGCTGGAGCACAGGATGCTCTCCACTGCACACCTGTAGAAGGAGGTGAGAACTGGGCTGCTCAGACCAGCTCGTCTCAGCCGTCTGAGGAAGTAGAGTCTCTGATGACCTTTCTTGATCAGGCTGGTGGTGTTGTTGCTCCAGCTGAGGTTATCATTCAAGTGTACACCCAAGTATTTGTAGCTGGAGACCACCTCCACTGCAGATCCACCTATGTTCAGTGGGGCGTGGGTGTGTTTGTTCCTTCTGAAGTCCACAATCATCTCCTTTGTCTTCTTCACATTCATGTGAAGATTATTCTCTTTGCACCAGCTCTCCAGGTGTTCCACCTCCTGTCTGTAGCTGGACTCATCATTGTTTGTGATGCATCCCACCACCGCTGTATCATCTGCAAACTTAACAATATGACAGCCTGGATGTGTGGCTGTACAATCATATGTGAGCAGAGTGAACAGAAGAGGGCTCAGCACACATCCTTGAGGAGAGCCAGTGCTGAGGGTTATGGTGGAGGAGGAGAAGTTGTGGATCTTCACGGACTGTGGTCTGTTTGTTAAGAAGTCTAGTACCCAGTTACAAATGGAGGGGCTTAGTCCAAGTGTGGATAGTTTGTCTATCAGAGTTTGGGGGATCATGGTGTTGAAGGCAGATGTGAAGTCCACAAAGAGCATGCGCACGTATGAGTCCTTCTGATCCAGGTGGGTGAGAGCAGTGTGGACCACAGAGGAGATGGCGTCCTCTGTTGATCGGTTCTCGCGGTATGCATACTGATGAGGATCCTCGTTGATGTTGACGGTTGTCTTGATGTGGGACATGACCAGTTTCTCAAAACATTTAGCGACTATCGGGGTGAGGGCCACCGGTCTATAGTCATTCAGACCAGTCACTGTGGAGCTCTTTGGAACTGGGATGATGGTGGCGGTCTTCAGGCAGGTGGGAACTGACTCCAGTGCAAGTGAGGTGGTGAAGATGTCAGCCAGCACCTCACAGAGCTGGTCCGCACATTCCTTCAGAACTTTCCCTGGGATGTTGTCTGGTCCGGTTGCTTTATGAGGGTTGATCCTTCTGAGACTGCCTCTCACTTCTGCTGCGGTCACTCTGAGATGCTCTTCATCTGGTGATGAGGTGAGTCTGGTGCTAGCTGGTCTGTTTGGGTCTTCAAAACGTGCATAAAACTTATTGAGGGCATCAGGCAGAGATGGGTCCTTGGGGCATTGTTTGCTCTTGCCTTTGTAATCTGTTATGCATTTGATGCCCTTCCACATGCTCCGTGGGTCTTGTGAGGTGAACTGTCCCTCGATCCTCTGTGCATATGTGGCCTTCTTACCAGATGTAATGTGTCGTCCTTATTAGACAGAAGTGGAACAGAATGTCTGTTTTTTCTCTTCTTGTTTGGGGTCATGGGACTGAGAAGCTGCGAGTTTTGTAAACGAGCAGATCTCCTGACCCCAATCCGTTTCCTGGATGGGTCTAGTTTACTGCTCCTCGGCCTTAACAGAGCGTTGGAGCCAGACAAACCGCCCGGGGTCTGTGTTTCACCCGTTGGGGGGATATTGTTTAAGAGCAGAGCTGAACCAGCACAGTGAGAAAGGTCATGTGCTGCCGGATCACTGCTTGGACATTGTGAGTTGCCCATTAATGATAAGGGGACAGCTGCAACGTGAGAACGTGGAGATGATTCTTTGTGCTTGGCAGACTTTAAATTGTTTGGTGACAGAGAGCCCAGTTCCCTTTGAATAACAGGAAGAGGAATCTGATTCAGCCCTGATTTGTTTACACACACAGCAGTTTGATCACAATTGCCTTTGTGAACGTGTGAAGCTTGTGGTTGCCTGTGGGCTTCTGCCGTGCCCCCCCGTCGTTAGATTCTGTCGGCGCGCATCCCTGAGGCGCGGACATGTCACGTGTTTGCTTGGTTAGTGTATTGTCCCCCGTCGTTCACAATGGAGCGGGGGCTGGAGCATGTGACCCCCCTCACCTGTCTCCGTGAGGGGTGGGGGGCCTGTTTGCAGATGCCTCTGTGCTTGTCCGCTACAGACGGAGAAGAGGCACCCTGCTGGGGCTCATTGATTAGGCTAACACCCCGTGAGCCATGAGGGAGGGGGGGAGACGGCCCCCTCCCTTTATGATGGCTGGCAGGCCAGAAGGACCCGTTCTGCTGAAGTTATTTGTGTTTGTTGTTGTTTTTGTTTTTTTTTAGAGTCAATAAAACAGAGAGGGGCTGTTTTTTGAGCTTTATTCGTGCTTATGTGTAACGACATATATGACTTTATGTCACTCACAGCAGGAAAAACATGATTTGTGCATGCAACAGAGTTACCAGCTTTTTGTACCGTGCTACAAATAAAGTCTGGACATGAAGAGATCATTTCCCGTACCGCGTGGGCGGGTGATCGTGTAAAGTTAAGACGTGAACCTGGTTCATCAGGCACGCTTTTGTCTGGTGTCCCGGTTCGCCGAGGAGGCCCTGTGTCTGACCGCCTGGCGGGGGACAAACCTGTTTTTGCTCCATGCGTGTTCGGTCCGAGTTGGGCCCGGCGGTTGATTCTGCCGGTGCTCGTCCTCGTACGCCGGCCGCTTTTGCGGTGGGGCACGCGTTGCTGAGCGGTGTCGAGGTTGCATAGGTCTACCCCCAGCAGACTCCCTGGGGGGGGGGCAAAGGTTCTCTTGGGAATGCCCACCCAGTGAGCTTCAGCCTGTTTGCGCCTCTGGTCCAGCTTGGTCTGAATTCGATCCAGAGCCTTCCCAAACAATCCCGTCGGTTCTATCGAGTGGTGGAGAAAAGGCACCTTTTGTCCCTCGGGGAGATCAGTTAAAGTCATCCACAGATGGCGTATCACGATGACCACTTCCGCCATGCCTCTGCCTTGAGCAACAGCGGCTGTTCCCATCATGCGTAGCACAAAGTCTGTTGCCCTGCGGGCCTCATCCAGCAGGTCAGCTGTAGCTTTCTTGTCCGTCGTTACCTGGAGCTGTTGCAGTTTTTCAACCAGGTAAGCCTGCATCAACGCGGACGCGTTCATCGCGCGAGTCCCTGAGCTCTGTAGCATTTCTCGAGCAGAGAAGCTGAAGCTCGACAAGCTTTGCTGGGAAGAGTTGGTTTTGTCCAGGATGACTTGGGAGCCAGGTGAGATGCCAGTGTGTCCTCAATTTGAGGCACGTTGGCTATTCCCACCTCATCCATCCCGTCCACGTCGAGAAACTGCGAGAGTGGTAACAGCATGGGAGCCCGGGGCTGAGCCCAGGTGCGAGTCAGTTCTGTGAGGAAGTCCGGGAACACGGGCATCCTTTGCCTCGTGGCGGCCTGCTGCTTTGAGTAAAAATAGTTTCCTGCCAGCCTCGTGACCTGTTGACGAGGCGGAGGCTCTGGCCATGGGATCTGCAGCGCGTCCGCTGCTCTGTGACACAGGTCGAACAGAGCAGGGATGGAAAAGTCAGTTTCCGGGAGCACAGGTACCGGGGTTTGGGAGAGGTCTTCTCCTTGTTCCTCGTTTTCGACGTCTGCGTCCTCCGCGGAGAATTCGCCTGAGGCTGAAATCGAGATCTCGTCCTCGTTTATCATGCCTCGAGTGTCGAACTCGACTGTTAAGTCCACCATAGGAGCCAGCACGTCAGGGCTGTCACCCCATTAGACTCGTGTGCTGTCGTGCAGAGCCATATTCTCGAGCTCCGGCGTGGGAGTGAGGGGCTCGGTGGTGTCTGGATCCGCTGGCGCTGCTAGGGCGCCCATGGCCTTGGCGACAAAGTCAGCCTGGTGCCTCCTCACCGCCTCCAGCATCTGGTTGCAGTGTGGGCACAAGTCGGGCACATCCAGTGCCATTTTTGCATGTAACATCCCCAAGCAGACGGGACAGGCCTCGTGGGTGTCCGTCGCTGCAAGGGAGAAGCCGCATCCGTTAGGACAGGCGCGCAAGGTTGGGCTCGCTGTCCTACTGGTTTTCTTTGGAAGTCTTGTCTTTCGCTCTCCTTTCTCCGGAGGCATGTTCGAGATAAGGCGAGCGAGTCCTTCCAGAATCCTTTTTCTTTTATTTTTAAACGTCTCCTCCGTCGCGTCGCTTTCGCTGGCTAACCCGCTACGAGTTAGCAGGGGTAGCGGTTGTTCGCGCAGTTAGCGCCGTCGAGCAAAGCAGTCTGCGGAGAGAGGAGAAGAAAATACTTTGGGGTTAAGAGAAAATGTGCCGGACTAGCTTTCACTAGCCCAGCAGTACGCAGGAATAATTCTCTGTACGTTCTGTGTAGGGAGCAAACTCACCTCTGGTTGAGCGATGAAGCAACAGAGAAGTCCCGCGAAGAGAGGTAGTTCAGGTTTAAGCGAGGTGAAGGGCAAAAAAGAGAAAGATGGATGGGTGTCATCGACTTAAATACCCAGAGGGCGGGGCCTCTGACGCAACGCTGACGCCCTAGCCGTAAAGGCGTGAATGTATTCCTTCAGGTAATCGCGCCGGGGCACAATTCCCATAGCATATGTTGCACCAAGAGAACATGACTGAAAGGGAACTCATCATACTTTACCATTGATAAATTTTGAAACAAACAAATTTATATTTTTTCAAAAACCTAATTTTATTCACTTTTTTAAATAAAGTAATTGTTTTTGCATTTTTCATATCATTCTCTAAACCATTCCATAAACCTATTCCATAAATTATAGTAGACCTACTCTTCAGACTAGTTCTATGTTGTGGCATAACAAAAATATCAGTACCCTTAAGATTGTAAGTACTCTGTCTTTTAACAAAAAAACGTTTGGATATTTGAGGGTAATGTGAAGTTCTGGTTTTCCTTGGAAGTCTTGCCTTTCGCTTTCCATAATATTCAGAGTATATTGTAATCAACCAGATCATAAAATTTCAGTAATTTTAATTTGCAAAACAAAACATTTGATGGATGGTAATAATGCTCTAGAGATTATCCTTATAGCTCTTTTCTGTAAAATAAAAATGGGCTTAGTTATAGTTTTGCACGCTGTACCCAAACCTCAACACAATAAATTAAATGGGGGGTTAGTATTGCATTGTATAACAAACACATTGCTTTATCATTTAATAGATCTTTAACTCTATACAACACTGCAATTGATCTAGATATTTTAGTTTTTATGAAATTTACGTGTTGCTTCCACGACAACTTATCATCAATAATTACTGTACACCCAAAAACTTGACTTCCCTTACCCTACATATCCTTGAGCCGTCAATCTTAAAAGGAACGTTGTAACAATATAGGAGTTATTTGTCAGTTTACTGACTTACCTATAGTTTAGACGTGCAGGTATGAGCAGACTTTTATCTGATCACGCTTAGACTTCAATTTATGTTGGTCTACCAAAAAAATAGACCTTTTATTGAAACTATCACAAGAATTACATTAAACATTTGTATCGATATTAGCTCTGATTTAATAACTACGTTGACAAGAATTCAAATTAAAACAAACAGACAGTTGGACCTTTCTGTTGGCACATTACTTAAAGTTTACCATGATGAAAACAAACATATTAAATAGCTTATGAAAAATAAGAAATAGGAGGAAGGAGTTCTGGAGCTAAGTTAAGCTAAAGTTGTTTACTTTGAACCAGACTAGGTGACACCGTTTCCCCCACACGAGCAGATTGCTGGGCTCCCGCACGTTCAAACACACCACGGCTCTTTACCTGTTGGAGGTTCGTCTCTTGGAGACAAGAGTGAAGAAGTTTGTGGACACACACGTGGATGGGTTTGTCCAGTGGCCGTCCAGTTGGACTTCAGCGTGAGTGTGCTGATTCACGATACGAGGAACTCGCCTCCCTCGGCAGGGACCAACGGTCGAGCGCACAGACTGACTTTTCAAAATAAAACTTTAGAAAACAAATTCTTCCAGAACAGTGACAGGATCACAGTAAGGCTTTGCTATGATCCTAGCGGAGACGTGGGTCGTTGACATATGACCGGGCCGACTCCAGCTTTCCCAGGGAGGAGAGCAGGTTGACAGTTCGTACTCCTCGAAACTCTAAACCAAAATCCAGGAAGTGCCCCTTAAGAAGGGGGTGTGACTTAGTCCCATACTTCCTGCTGATTGGTTGTTGCACCCCTAGAGAGGGTGTGACTTTGCAAATGAGTGAGTTTGAGTGACAGATGATAGGGTAGACAAAACATAGAAAACATACGTGAGAAGATGCAGGTGCATGTGCACAAGTCCGTACTTTGTTTTGAGAACTGATTCATTGTTTTTAGAAAGGACGGGAGACCGAAAGCAAGCTATGTCTAGCACTTTTCCTTTGAAACAAAAACAGTTCAAACAAATACGAAGGATTGTTCCTTCAACTTTCGACACTTATTCTGCCTAGAGCAGACAGTTCAAAACATGATCATTCTGAGATGTTCTCTTAACTTTGTCATATTTAAAATATACCAGTTTAGTAAAATCATCATTGAAATGACAAAAATACTGTTTGATCAATTCTGAATTAACACACATTAAAGAGAAAGTTCAATCTGATTAATTAGTGTCCATTAATTCATAATAATTGTTAAAATATATAAGTGTCCATCTGTCTCCTTGAGGTTCAAGCAAGTGTAACACTGAGTGATTCAGAGAGGTGTAGAGAGGTGTACTTGAAGGTCAAGACAGAAATATCAGAGGCTAGGTGTATCACTACAGTCCCCCTTTTTGGAAGTCATCGCCTGTCCTTGGAGATGAGTTCCAACACGAAAGGATACCACCGAATGTCTCTGACCTCTATGTAATCCAGCAAGTGGAAAAAAAATTTTTTTTCAAAAATATACTCCCATAATGTTTTTGGAAATTCCATACTGTTCGTAGGTAATCCCATTGCGGTAAGCTTTCAATCCTTTGGAAAACATAGTCTGTTAACCCATGGAAAACTGAGTCTGTGATCCCTTGGAAACAAAGTCTTATAATCCACAACGGTAAATCCACAACGATGGGGGTTATTGATTTCATCAGCAAGAATGGAATTTAATCAGCATGTAGAGGGGATCCCTCGATTGAAGCAGAGGAGGCGGGCCTTGGATGAAGGTTGAAGACCAACGTTGGATCAGCAGGTCCCCACATCGAAGGTTGCAGGCTGGTTGGCTTCCAGTCGGTGCCACCCTGGTTCAATGTGTCATGCAATTATGTGGTTTTAGGTGGGCTTATGATTGGGATTTTACATTAGGCTCTACCTATATGCACCTGGTATGTAAGCTATCATGGATTAGATCAGCTACAATTACCAATTAAGGGGTGGATCAATGCTGTAAAAATCAGATATAGGGATCTATACCTATAGAAATGGGGAGGGCTTCTTTAACGAAGGCCTCTTCATTCAAACTATTCCTCCATTCATTATTTAGTTTAGGTTAAACTAAAATAAAAAATGAAACTAGTTTGGTCTAAATGTCTGTTGTCTTTTAGACGAACGACGCAAGATTTGGTATTCCCTATAAATTTTGAAGTCTATGGCGAGACTCATCAAAATGAATAGATCTAGAATAGAAACGATCGCATCGGTTCTACCTAAATGATTGGGAGATCAGTGTAGATTATAGTACCTTAAGTAGTATTAATCTACAATGACTTTTCAAAGATTGAGATCTTTAACAAAATGAACAGCATGTTGGCATAGTTAAAATCCATTTAAGTCTTCAACTAATCAACAATCAAAACTAGTTTTGGCTGGGAGTGTTCAGAAAACAATAACAACTTCAATAACACAAAAGTAGCAATCAAGCAACTAAAAACAACGTATCACTACGTCAAACTCACTCTGGTCGTCAGATTCCACGTGTCACACACAAGAAAAACAGTTCTTAGCTTTATAACCGATGTCAATTAAATCCTGCAGATTTAAACGGTTGTTAAGGTTAGTTTTTGTTGTGGGTTTTATGCTTAGCGTTTCTAAGTTCTAGTTGGAACGGTTTCTTTTCGCAACTAGAATAGTTTAAACTGTTTAAGCTTATTTACTATCCTGTGCTTGGACGACCTTCTTTTCCCATGAAGTCTGTGAGTTTGCGAGATCTTTGTCGTTTGTGGGGTTATTGAAATCTTTGTCCTTGACATGGGCATGGCCTAACATCACCCCCCTGTGGTCATGAGGGACCAAGCACACGGGTGTGGACGTCCGTCCATGGGCACGAGTTAGGATGCCATTGTTTAGTTTAAGCTGTTCGCGCAGTTTATGGGGAACCTTGTACAGGAACCTTATAGGTCTCGGCCAACGTACCTCTGTACGTTTACCTCTTTCTGCGTAATGCAGGTGTGTCACAACTGTCGGCGCCGTCGCAGGCGTGTCTCTGTCGTTGTGATGTATGTCTTCCCACTTCATGAATGAAGAGGTGCTCTTTGAGTCTGTAAGAACTATGTCATCTCTGAGTAGTTCTAGATTCAAATGCTCTTGAACCAAGGTTTCATAGAAAGCTTGGCTGATGACTGAATTACCTGTCCCAGAGGACAGCACAGCGTTCTCGGTGTGTGATCCTTGGATCTCTACACCGTCCTCTACCTGTGGTAGGAAGTGTGAGTCTGCCCCCCTTTTGTTTGAGGAGGGGTCCTCAAAATCAGTAACAATGAAGTCCAAGTGACTGTCAGCGTGTTGTAGACTGTCACTACGTGGGCTCAGATGTCCTTGAACCAAGACTTCACTGAAAGCTTGGCTGTATGCCGAATTACCTGTCCCACAGGACAGTACAGCGTCATCGGTGTGGGACTCTTGGATCTCCACACCCTCTTCCACCTGTGGTAGGAAGTGGTCAGGGAGTGCTGAAGGTGTCAGCTTGCAGAGGAGGTCCTCGTGATGGGCCAGAGCCTGGTCCAATTGTTGAGTCTCCTCTGTCTCACCTGTATATGAAGGTTCACTTACCGGGTCTGTGGTCTCAGTTGGGGAAGCCCTTTTTACCTCAGCGGTACCTGCTGTTAGACAGTCAGTGTCCTGACCTTGGGGAGGCACCTCGATTGGCAGAGGACTGCTCACTGTGGCCCACATTGTCTGACTGCCATAATCTATAATCGCTTCAAAGCGACTTATGAAATCTTGGCCGACCAGAAATGGGCAGGAGTCCACCGTAGACACATGTACCGGATGGCAAATTGTCGTCTCACCCATCTGCATGTGAACCATGGCAATAGCTGTCAGGGTTGTACCCATTTCTGAGAGTCCTTGCAACTCTATAGCACATTCTGTCAGGGGTATCTCTCTGCCAACACTGTTAGCGGCGGTCCGTAGCCTCTCAAACAGCTCGGCTGACATGATAGTCACATCTGAGCCGCTATCTAGGAGTGCCTCACGCGCGAAGACCCCTTCCAGTCTGAGTGGCAGGTAAGCTTTCTTAGCGCGCCCCATTCTCATAAACTTACACAGAAACCTTCTAGGTTTAAGCACACACCTCTGTGTACGCGTAACTCTGTCTGCGTAATCGTCGTAGCTGTCAGCATCATGATGGCTGTCTGCCTCATGACCTTCAGGATGCGGATCTTCAGCAATTTGTTTGCTGTCAGCATCTATGTCAGTGTCGACGTTGTTGTTGTCAACTGTGTGCACTAAGTTGCTGCAAAAGGCAGTGCTGCGCGTCGCTTCATCAGGTGGAACAAGGTTGTTTGTGTTATCATCAAGGACAACGTCATACGATGTGTCAGCTTGGTCAACCACTGTAACATTCAAATCATTTGACAAACAACTCACAACCTCAGTCACGTTCTCGCGCGGAGGCGCCGTTTCCATAATCTGGAGCATGTGTGACTCATTGCATGTCTCAAACTGTGCAGCTCGAGGGGCAGGGGCAGGAGGGCCGCTTCTCGGGGGCACATGTCGGGACAGACCACTTTTCAAAGGGTCACGGTACCCAGACATCAACTTCTCTCGAAGTTCACCCACAGTGAGATCCATGAGAGAACTCTTTTGGTTCGATCCGGACCATCTGGGTTCATCTGGAGGGCGAACACCTACCTTGTGTGGTTCTCTGCTCCTCTCAAGGTTTTCAACCTGAGGGGCAGGGGGTTCAGAACTCCTACAGCTCGTAGCACCATGCTGATGTATGTTATTATGAAAAACCTGTGACCTCTCGCACTTTGAAGGAGAGGGAACCTCTACTACTTCCTGCGAGTGGGATGTGACCTTTTGACCTGTACAACCCTCTGATGGTATCCTAGGTTGTATTTCGGCCTCAAAAACTGACGCAGCATATTGTCTTATCACTTCCATGGAATCTTTTTTGCAATCAACCTTGAAATGAACACATTTCATTTGAAAAGGCATAAGATTCATAATGAAAAGACGTTTAAACTCCACTTTTTCCTCTAATCCAGGAACAGGTTTGCCCCCGGAGTAGACCGAGATTAGCCTGTCGTAGAATGACAGGGGATTTTCCCACTTATCCTGACGGACGTTCTTAGCAGCTAAGTAATTAGCATACGAAAAGGCAGATTCCCCCAAAATGCGTGGAGCACGGGCAGGAATCCCAAGGCCCCCATCCATCCATCTAGGATAGATAGGAGAGGAGCCCCCCTCAGGTGGTTCACCTGTTTGAACGTCCATCTGTGTACTGACGTTCTGTGAAAAATCAAATAAAGTGGGTCTCATATCGCAGCTTGCAAATATGCAAAGTGTATGAGCTGCTCAGAAAACATC
>JBBPBX010103146.1:0-11930 GCA_038048925.1 Garcialebias charrua | reverse complement strand
GTTAGGGTTAGGGTTAGGGTTAGGGTTAGGGTTAGGGTTAGGGTTAGGGTTAGGGTTAGGGTTAGGGTTAGGGTTAGGGTTAGGGTTAGGGTTAGGGTTAGGGTTAGGGTTAGGGTTAGGGTTAGGGTTAGGGTTAGGGTTAGGGTTAGGGTTAGGGTTAGGGTTAGGGTTAGGGTTAGGGTTAGGGTTAGGGTTAGGGTTAGGGTTAGGGTTAGGGTTAGGGTTAGGGTTAGGGTTAGGGTTAGGGTTAGGGTTAGGGTTAGGGTTAGGGTTAGGGTTAGGGTTAGGGTTAGGGTTAGGGTTAGGGTTAGGGTTAGGGTTAGGGTTAGGGTTAGGGTTAGGGTTAGGGTTAGGGTTAGGGTTAGGGTTAGGGTTAGGGTTAGGGTTAGGGTTAGGGTTAGGGTTAGGGTTAGGGTTAGGGTTAGGGTTAGGGTTAGGGTTAGGGTTAGGGTTAGGGTTAGGGTTAGGGTTAGGGTTAGGGTTAGGGTTAGGGTTAGGGGTTAGGGTTAGGGTTAGGGTTAGGGTTAGGGTTAGGGTTAGGGTTAGGGTTAGGGTTAGGGTTAGGGTTAGGGTTAGGGTTAGGGTTAGGGTTAGGGTTAGGGTTAGGGTTAGGGTTAGGGTTAGGGTTAGGGTTAGGGTTAGGGTTAGGGTTAGGGTTAGGGTTAGGGTTAGGGTTAGGGTTAGGGTTAGGGTTAGGGTTAGGGTTAGGGTTAGGGTTAGGGTTAGGGTTAGGGTTAGGGTTAGGGTTAGGGTTAGGGTTAGGGTTAGGGTTAGGGTTAGGGTTAGGGTTAGGGTTAGGGTTAGGGTTAGGGTTAGGGTTAGGGTTAGGGTTAGGGTTAGGGTTAGGGTTAGGGTTAGGGTTAGGGTTAGGGTTAGGGTTAGGGTTAGGGTTAGGGTTAGGGTTAGGGTTAGGGTTAGGGTTAGGGTTAGGGTTAGGGTTAGGGTTAGGGTTAGGGTTAGGGTTAGGGTTAGGGTTAGGGTTAGGGTTAGGGTTAGGGTTAGGGTTAGGGTTAGGGTTAGGGTTAGGGTTAGGGTTAGGGTTAGGGTTAGGGTTAGGGTTAGGGTTAGGGTTAGGGTTAGGGTTAGGGTTAGGGTTAGGGTTAGGGTTAGGGTTAGGGTTAGGGTTAGGGTTAGGGTTAGGGTTAGGGTTAGGGTTAGGGTTAGGGTTAGGGTTAGGGTTAGGGTTAGGGTTAGGGTTAGGGTTAGGGTTAGGGTTAGGGTTAGGGTTAGGGTTAGGGTTAGGGTTAGGGTTAGGGTTAGGGTTAGGGTTAGGGTTAGGGTTAGGGTTAGGGTTAGGGTTAGGGTTAGGGTTAGGGTTAGGGTTAGGGTTAGGGTTAGGGTTAGGGTTAGGGTTAGGGTTAGGGTTAGGGTTAGGGTTAGGGTTAGGGTTAGGGTTAGGGTTAGGGTTAGGGTTAGGGTTAGGGTTAGGGTTAGGGTTAGGGTTAGGGTTAGGGTTAGGGTTAGGGTTAGGGTTAGGGTTAGGGTTAGGGTTAGGGTTAGGGTTAGGGTTAGGGTTAGGGTTAGGGTTAGGGTTAGGGTTAGGGTTAGGGTTAGGGTTAGGGTTAGGGTTAGGGTTAGGGTTAGGGTTAGGGTTAGGGTTAGGGTTAGGGTTAGGGTTAGGGTTAGGGTTAGGGTTAGGGTTAGGGTTAGGGTTAGGGTTAGGGTTAGGGTTAGGGTTAGGGTTAGGGTTAGGGTTAGGGTTAGGGTTAGGGTTAGGGTTAGGGTTAGGGTTAGGGTTAGGGTTAGGGTTAGGGTTAGGGTTAGGGTTAGGGTTAGGGTTAGGGTTAGGGTTAGGGTTAGGGTTAGGGTTAGGGTTAGGGTTAGGGTTAGGGTTAGGGTTAGGGTTAGGGTTAGGGTTAGGGTTAGGGTTAGGGTTAGGGTTAGGGTTAGGGTTAGGGTTAGGGTTAGGGTTAGGGTTAGGGTTAGGGTTAGGGTTAGGGTTAGGGTTAGGGTTAGGGTTAGGGTTAGGGTTAGGGTTAGGGTTAGGGTTAGGGTTAGGGTTAGGGTTAGGGTTAGGGTTAGGGTTAGGGTTAGGGTTAGGGTTAGGGTTAGGGTTAGGGTTAGGGTTAGGGTTAGGGTTAGGGTTAGGGTTAGGGTTAGGGTTAGGGTTAGGGTTAGGGTTAGGGTTAGGGTTAGGGTTAGGGTTAGGGTTAGGGTTAGGGTTAGGGTTAGGGTTAGGGTTAGGGTTAGGGTTAGGGTTAGGGTTAGGGTTAGGGTTAGGGTTAGGGTTAGGGTTAGGGTTAGGGTTAGGGTTAGGGTTAGGGTTAGGGTTAGGGTTAGGGTTAGGGTTAGGGTTAGGGTTAGGGTTAGGGTTAGGGTTAGGGTTAGGGTTAGGGTTAGGGTTAGGGTTAGGGTTAGGGTTAGGGTTAGGGTTAGGGTTAGGGTTAGGGTTAGGGTTAGGGTTAGGGTTAGGGTTAGGGTGAGGGTTAGGGTTAGGGTTAGGGTTAGGGTTAGGGTTAGGGTTAGGGTTAGGGTTAGGGTTAGGGTTAGGGTTAGGGTTAGGGTTAGGGTTAGGGTTAGGGTTAGGGTTAGGGTTAGGGTTAGGGTTAGGGTTAGGGTTAGGGTTAGGGTTAGGGTTA
The DNA here is from genome assembly GCA_038048925.1 of Garcialebias charrua. Classification (NCBI taxonomy): domain Eukaryota; kingdom Metazoa; phylum Chordata; class Actinopteri; order Cyprinodontiformes; family Rivulidae; genus Garcialebias; species Garcialebias charrua. Next base: position 9,351 of record JBBPBX010103146.1, on the reverse strand, counting down.
GGGTTAGGGTTAGGGTTAGGGTTAGGGTTAGGGTTAGGGTTAGGGTTAGGGTTAGGGTTAGGGTTAGGGTTAGGGTTAGGGTTAGGGTTAGGGTTAGGGTTAGGGTTAGGGTTAGGGTTAGGGTTAGGGTTAGGGTTAGGGTTAGGGTTAGGGTTAGGGTTAGGGTTAGGGTTAGGGTTAGGGTTAGGGTTAGGGTTAGGGTTAGGGTTAGGGTTAGGGTTAGGGTTAGGGTTAGGGTTAGGGTTAGGGTTAGGGTTAGGGTTAGGGTTAGGGTTAGGGTTAGGGTTAGGGTTAGGGTTAGGGTTAGGGTTAGGGTTAGGGTTAGGGTTAGGGTTAGGGTTAGGGTTAGGGTTAGGGTTAGGGTTAGGGTTAGGGTTAGGGTTAGGGTTAGGGTTAGGGTTAGGGTTAGGGTTAGGGTTAGGGTTAGGGTTAGGGTTAGGGTTAGGGTTAGGGTTAGGGTTAGGGTTAGGGTTAGGGTTAGGGTTAGGGTTAGGGTTAGGGTTAGGGTTAGGGTTAGGGTTAGGGTTAGGGTTAGGGTTAGGGTTAGGGTTAGGGTTAGGGTTAGGGTTAGGGTTAGGGTTAGGGTTAGGGTTAGGGTTAGGGTTAGGGTTAGGGTTAGGGTTAGGGTTAGGGTTAGGGTTAGGGTTAGGGTTAGGGTTAGGGTTAGGGTTAGGGTTAGGGTTAGGGTTAGGGTTAGGGTTAGGGTTAGGGTTAGGGTTAGGGTTAGGGTTAGGGTTAGGGTTAGGGTTAGGGTTAGGGTTAGGGTTAGGGTTAGGGTTAGGGTTAGGGTTAGGGTTAGGGTTAGGGTTAGGGTTAGGGTTAGGGTTAGGGTTAGGGTTAGGGTTAGGGTTAGGGTTAGGGTTAGGGTTAGGGTTAGGGTTAGGGTTAGGGTTAGGGTTAGGGTTAGGGTTAGGGTTAGGGTTAGGGTTAGGGTTAGGGTTAGGGTTAGGGTTAGGGTTAGGGTTAGGGTTAGGGTTAGGGTTAGGGTTAGGGTTAGGGTTAGGGTTAGGGTTAGGGTTAGGGTTAGGGTTAGGGTTAGGGTTAGGGTTAGGGTTAGGGTTAGGGTTAGGGTTAGGGTTAGGGTTAGGGTTAGGGTTAGGGTTAGGGTTAGGGTTAGGGTTAGGGTTAGGGTTAGGGTTAGGGTTAGGGTTAGGGTTAGGGTTAGGGTTAGGGTTAGGGTTAGGGTTAGGGTTAGGGTTAGGGTTAGGGTTAGGGTTAGGGTTAGGGTTAGGGTTAGGGTTAGGGTTAGGGTTAGGGTTAGGGTTAGGGTTAGGGTTAGGGTTAGGGTTAGGGTTAGGGTTAGGGTTAGGGTTAGGGTTAGGGTTAGGGTTAGGGTTAGGGTTAGGGTTAGGGTTAGGGTTAGGGTTAGGGTTAGGGTTAGGGTGAGGGTTAGGGTTAGGGTTAGGGTTAGGGTTAGGGTTAGGGTTAGGGTTAGGGTTAGGGTTAGGGTTAGGGTTAGGGTTAGGGTTAGGGTTAGGGTTAGGGTTAGGGTTAGGGTTAGGGTTAGGGTTAGGGTTAGGGTTAGGGTTAGGGTTAGGGTTAGGGTTAGGGTTAGGGTTAGGGTTAGGGTTAGGGTTAGGGTTAGGGTTAGGGTTAGGGTTAGGGTTAGGGTTAGGGTTAGGGTTAGGGTTAGGGTTAGGGTTAGGGTTAGGGTTAGGGTTAGGGTTAGGGTTAGGGTTAGGGTTAGGGTTAGGGTTAGGGTTAGGGTTAGGGTTAGGGTTAGGGTTAGGGTTAGGGTTAGGGTTAGGGTTAGGGTTAGGGTTAGGGTTAGGGTTAGGGTTAGGGTTAGGGTTAGGGTTAGGGTTAGGGTTAGGGTTAGGGTTAGGGTTAGGGTTAGGGTTAGGGTTAGGGTTAGGGTTAGGGTTAGGGTTAGGGTTAGGGTTAGGGTTAGGGTTAGGGTTAGGGTTAGGGTTAGGGTTAGGGTTAGGGTTAGGGTTAGGGTTAGGGTTAGGGTTAGGGTTAGGGTTAGGGTTAGGGTTAGGGTTAGGGTTAGGGTTAGGGTTAGGGTTAGGGTTAGGGTTAGGGTTAGGGTTAGGGTTAGGGTTAGGGTTAGGGTTAGGGTTAGGGTTAGGGTTAGGGTTAGGGTTAGGGTTAGGGTTAGGGTTAGGGTTAGGGTTAGGGTTAGGGTTAGGGTTAGGGTTAGGGTTAGGGTTAGGGTTAGGGTTAGGGTTAGGGTTAGGGTTAGGGTTAGGGTTAGGGTTAGGGTTAGGGTTAGGGTTAGGGTTAGGGTTAGGGTTAGGGTTAGGGTTAGGGTTAGGGTTAGGGTTAGGGTTAGGGTTAGGGTTAGGGTTAGGGTTAGGGTTAGGGTTAGGGTTAGGGTTAGGGTTAGGGTTAGGGTTAGGGTTAGGGTTAGGGTTAGGGTTAGGGTTAGGGTTAGGGTTAGGGTTAGGGTTAGGGTTAGGGTTAGGGTTAGGGTTAGGGTTAGGGTTAGGGTTAGGGTTAGGGTTAGGGTTAGGGTTAGGGTTAGGGTTAGGGTTAGGGTTAGGGTTAGGGTTAGGGTTAGGGTTAGGGTTAGGGTTAGGGTTAGGGTTAGGGTTAGGGTTAGGGTTAGGGTTAGGGTTAGGGTTAGGGTTAGGGTTAGGGTTAGGGTTAGGGTTAGGGTTAGGGTTAGGGTTAGGGTTAGGGTTAGGGTTAGGGTTAGGGTTAGGGTTAGGGTTAGGGTTAGGGTTAGGGTTAGGGTTAGGGTTAGGGTTAGGGTTAGGGTTAGGGTTAGGGTTAGGGTTAGGGTTAGGGTTAGGGTTAGGGTTAGGGTTAGGGTTAGGGTTAGGGTTAGGGTTAGGGTTAGGGTTAGGGTTAGGGTTAGGGTTAGGGTTAGGGTTAGGGTTAGGGTTAGGGTTAGGGTTAGGGTTAGGGTTAGGGTTAGGGTTAGGGTTAGGGTTAGGGTTAGGGTTAGGGTTAGGGTTAGGGTTAGGGTTAGGGTTAGGGTTAGGGTTAGGGTTAGGGTTAGGGTTAGGGTTAGGGTTAGGGTTAGGGTTAGGGTTAGGGTTAGGGTTAGGGTTAGGGTTAGGGTTAGGGTTAGGGTTAGGGTTAGGGTTAGGGTTAGGGTTAGGGTTAGGGTTAGGGTTAGGGTTAGGGTTAGGGTTAGGGTTAGGGTTAGGGTTAGGGTTAGGGTTAGGGTTAGGGTTAGGGTTAGGGTTAGGGTTAGGGTTAGGGTTAGGGTTAGGGTTAGGGTTAGGGTTAGGGTTAGGGTTAGGGTTAGGGTTAGGGTTAGGGTTAGGGTTAGGGTTAGGGTTAGGGTTAGGGTTAGGGTTAGGGTTAGGGTTAGGGTTAGGGTTAGGGTTAGGGTTAGGGTTAGGGTTAGGGTTAGGGTTAGGGTTAGGGTTAGGGTTAGGGTTAGGGTTAGGGTTAGGGTTAGGGTTAGGGTTAGGGTTAGGGTTAGGGTTAGGGTTAGGGTTAGGGTTAGGGTTAGGGTTAGGGTTAGGGTTAGGGTTAGGGTTAGGGTTAGGGTTAGGGGTTAGGGTTAGGGTTAGGGTTAGGGTTAGGGTTAGGGTTAGGGTTAGGGTTAGGGTTAGGGTTAGGGTTAGGGTTAGGGTTAGGGTTAGGGTTAGGGTTAGGGTTAGGGTTAGGGTTAGGGTTAGGGTTAGGGTTAGGGTTAGGGTTAGGGTTAGGGTTAGGGTTAGGGTTAGGGTTAGGGTTAGGGTTAGGGTTAGGGTTAGGGTTAGGGTTAGGGTTAGGGTTAGGGTTAGGGTTAGGGTTAGGGTTAGGGTTAGGGTTAGGGTTAGGGTTAGGGTTAGGGTTAGGGTTAGGGTTAGGGTTAGGGTTAGGGTTAGGGTTAGGGTTAGGGTTAGGGTTAGGGTTAGGGTTAGGGTTAGGGTTAGGGTTAGGGTTAGGGTTAGGGTTAGGGTTAGGGTTAGGGTTAGGGTTAGGGTTAGGGTTAGGGTTAGGGTTAGGGTTAGGGTTAGGGTTAGGGTTAGGGTTAGGGTTAGGGTTAGGGTTAGGGTTAGGGTTAGGGTTAGGGTTAGGGTTAGGGTTAGGGTTAGGGTTAGGGTTAGGGTTAGGGTTAGGGTTAGGGTTAGGGTTAGGGTTAGGGTTAGGGTTAGGGTTAGGGTTAGGGTTAGGGTTAGGGTTAGGGTTAGGGTTAGGGTTAGGGTTAGGGTTAGGGTTAGGGTTAGGGTTAGGGTTAGGGTTAGGGTTAGGGTTAGGGTTAGGGTTAGGGTTAGGGTTAGGGTTAGGGTTAGGGTTAGGGTTAGGGTTAGGGTTAGGGTTAGGGTTAGGGTTAGGGTTAGGGTTAGGGTTAGGGTTAGGGTTAGGGTTAGGGTTAGGGTTAGGGTTAGGGTTAGGGTTAGGGTTAGGGTTAGGGTTAGGGTTAGGGTTAGGGTTAGGGTTAGGGTTAGGGTTAGGGTTAGGGTTAGGGTTAGGGTTAGGGTTAGGGTTAGGGTTAGGGTTAGGGTTAGGGTTAGGGTTAGGGTTAGGGTTAGGGTTAGGGTTAGGGTTAGGGTTAGGGTTAGGGTTAGGGTTAGGGTTAGGGTTAGGGTTAGGGTTAGGGTTAGGGTTAGGGTTAGGGTTAGGGTTAGGGTTAGGGTTAGGGTTAGGGTTAGGGTTAGGGTTAGGGTTAGGGTTAGGGTTAGGGTTAGGGTTAGGGTTAGGGTTAGGGTTAGGGTTAGGGTTAGGGTTAGGGTTAGGGTTAGGGTTAGGGTTAGGGTTAGGGTTAGGGTTAGGGTTAGGGTTAGGGTTAGGGTTAGGGTTAGGGTTAGGGTTAGGGTTAGGGGTAGGGTTAGGGTTAGGGTTAGGGTTAGGGTTAGGGTTAGGGTTAGGGTTAGGGTTAGGGTTAGGGTTAGGGTTAGGGTTAGGGTTAGGGTTAGGGTTAGGGTTAGGGTTAGGGTTAGGGTTAGGGTTAGGGTTAGGGTTAGGGTTAGGGTTAGGGTTAGGGTTAGGGTTAGGGTTAGGGTTAGGGTTAGGGTTAGGGTTAGGGTTAGGGTTAGGGTTAGGGTTAGGGTTAGGGTTAGGGTTAGGGTTAGGGTTAGGGTTAGGGTTAGGGTTAGGGTTAGGGTTAGGGTTAGGGTTAGGGTTAGGGTTAGGGTTAGGGTTAGGGTTAGGGTTAGGGTTAGGGTTAGGGTTAGGGTTAGGGTTAGGGTTAGGGTTAGTGTTAGGGTTAGGGTTAGGGTTAGGGTTAGGGTTAGGGTTAGGGTTAGGGTTAGGGTTAGGGTTAGGGTTAGGGTTAGGGTTAGGGTTAGGGTTAGGGTTAGGGTTAGGGTTAGGGTTAGGGTTAGGGTTAGGGTTAGGGTTAGGGTTAGGGTTAGGGTTAGGGTTAGGGTTAGGGTTAGGGTTAGGGTTAGGGTTAGGGTTAGGGTTAGGGTTAGGGTTAGGGTTAGGGTTAGGGTTAGGGTTAGGGTTAGGGTTAGGGTTAGGGTTAGGGTTAGGGTTAGGGTTAGGGTTAGGGTTAGGGTTAGGGTTAGGGTTAGGGTTAGGGTTAGGGTTAGGGTTAGGGTTAGGGTTAGGGTTAGGGTTAGGGTTAGGGTTAGGGTTAGGGTTAGGGTTAGGGTTAGGGTTAGGGTTAGGGTTAGGGTTAGGGTTAGGGTTAGGGTTAGGGTTAGGGTTAGGGTTAGGGTTAGGGTTAGGGTTAGGGTTAGGGTTAGGGTTAGGGTTAGGGTTAGGGTTAGGGTTAGGGTTAGGGTTAGGGTTAGGGTTAGGGTTAGGGTTAGGGTTAGGGTTAGGGTTAGGGTTAGGGTTAGGGTTAGGGTTAGGGTTAGGGTTAGGGTTAGGGTTAGGGTTAGGGTTAGGGTTAGGGTTAGGGTTAGGGTTAGGGTTAGGGTTAGGGTTAGGGTTAGGGTTAGGGTTAGGGTTAGGGTTAGGGTTAGGGTTAGGGTTAGGGTTAGGGTTAGGGTTAGGGTTAGGGTTAGGGTTAGGGTTAGGGTTAGGGTTAGGGTTAGGGTTAGGGTTAGGGTTAGGGTTAGGGTTAGGGTTAGGGTTAGGGTTAGGGTTAGGGTTAGGGTTAGGGTTAGGGTTAGGGTTAGGGTTAGGGTTAGGGTTAGGGTTAGGGTTAGGGTTAGGGTTAGGGTTAGGGTTAGGGTTAGGGTTAGGGTTAGGGTTAGGGTTAGGGTTAGGGTTAGGGTTAGGGTTAGGGTTAGGGTTAGGGTTAGGGTTAGGGTTAGGGTTAGGGTTAGGGTTAGGGTTAGGGTTAGGGTTAGGGTTAGGGTTAGGGTTAGGGTTAGGGTTAGGGTTAGGGTTAGGGTTAGGGTTAGGGTTAGGGTTAGTGTTAGGGTTAGGGTTAGGGTTAGGGTTAGGGTTAGGGTTAGGGTTAGGGTTAGGGTTAGGGTTAGGGTTAGGGTTAGGGTTAGGGTTAGGGTTAGGGTTAGGGTTAGGGTTAGGGTTAGGGTTAGGGTTAGGGTTAGGGTTAGGGTTAGGGTTAGGGTTAGGGTTAGGGTTAGGGTTAGGGTTAGGGTTAGGGTTAGGGTTAGGGTTAGGGTTAGGGTTAGGGTTAGGGTTAGGGTTAGGGTTAGGGTTAGGGTTAGGGTTAGGGTTAGGGTTAGGGTTAGGGTTAGGGTTAGGGTTAGGGTTAGGGTTAGGGTTAGGGTTAGGGTTAGGGTTAGGGTTAGGGTTAGGGTTAGGGTTAGGGTTAGGGTTAGGGTTAGGGTTAGGGTTAGGGTTAGGGTTAGGGTTAGGGTTAGGGTTAGGGTTAGGGTTAGGGTTAGGGTTAGGGTTAGGGTTAGGGTTAGGGTTAGGGTTAGGGTTAGGGTTAGGGTTAGGGTTAGGGTTAGGGTTAGGGTTAGGGTTAGGGTTAGGGTTAGGGTTAGGGTTAGGGTTAGGGTTAGGGTTAGGGTTAGGGTTAGGGTTAGGGTTAGGGTTAGGGTTAGGGTTAGGGTTAGGGTTAGGGTTAGGGTTAGGGTTAGGGTTAGGGTTAGGGTTAGGGTTAGGGTTAGGGTTAGGGTTAGGGTTAGGGTTAGGGTTAGGGTTAGGGTTAGGGTTAGGGTTAGGGTTAGGGTTAGGGTTAGGGTTAGGGTTAGGGTTAGGGTTAGGGTTAGGGTTAGGGTTAGGGTTAGGGTTAGGGTTAGGGTTAGGGTTAGGGTTAGGGTTAGGGTTAGGGTTAGGGTTAGGGTTAGGGTTAGGGTTAGGGTTAGGGTTAGGGTTAGGGTTAGGGTTAGGGTTAGGGTTAGGGTTAGGGTTAGGGTTAGGGTTAGGGTTAGGGTTAGGGTTAGGGTTAGGGTTAGGGTTAGGGTTAGGGTTAGGGTTAGGGTTAGGGTTAGGGTTAGGGTTAGGGTTAGGGTTAGGGTTAGGGTTAGGGTTAGGGTTAGGGTTAGGGTTAGGGTTAGGGTTAGGGTTAGGGTTAGGGTTAGGGTTAGGGTTAGGGTTAGGGTTAGGGTTAGGGTTAGGGTTAGGGTTAGGGTTAGGGTTAGGGTTAGGGTTAGGGTTAGGGTTAGGGTTAGGGTTAGGGTTAGGGTTAGGGTTAGGGTTAGGGTTAGGGTTAGGGTTAGGGTTAGGGTTAGGGTTAGGGTTAGGGTTAGGGTTAGGGTTAGGGTTAGGGTTAGGGTTAGGGTTAGGGTTAGGGTTAGGGTTAGGGTTAGGGTTAGGGTTAGGGTTAGGGTTAGGGTTAGGGTTAGGGTTAGGGTTAGGGTTAGGGTTAGGGTTAGGGTTAGGGTTAGGGTTAGGGTTAGGGTTAGGGTTAGGGTTAGGGTTAGGGTTAGGGTTAGGGTTAGGGTTAGGGTTAGTGTTAGGGTTAGGGTTAGGGTTAGGGTTAGGGTTAGGGTTAGGGTTAGGGTTAGGGTTAGGGTTAGGGTTAGGGTTAGGGTTAGGGTTAGGGTTAGGGTTAGGGTTAGGGTTAGGGTTAGGGTTAGGGTTAGGGTTAGGGTTAGGGTTAGGGTTAGGGTTAGGGTTAGGGTTAGGGTTAGGGTTAGGGTTAGGGTTAGGGTTAGGGTTAGGGTTAGGGTTAGGGTTAGGGTTAGGGTTAGGGTTAGGGTTAGGGTTAGGGTTAGGGTTAGGGTTAGGGTTAGGGTTAGGGTTAGGGTTAGGGTTAGGGTTAGGGTTTGGGTTAGGGTTAGGGTTAGGGTTAGGGTTAGGGTTAGGGTTAGGGTTAGGGTTAGGGTTAGGGTTAGGGTTAGGGTTAGGGTTAGGGTTAGGGTTAGGGTTAGGGTTAGGGTTAGGGTTAGGGTTAGGGTTAGGGTTAGGGTTAGGGTTAGGGTTAGGGTTAGGGTTAGGGTTAGGGTTAGGGTTAGGGTTAGGGTTAGGGTTAGGGTTAGGGTTAGGGTTAGGGTTAGGGTTAGGGTTAGGGTTAGGGTTAGGGTTAGGGTTAGGGTTAGGGTTAGGGTTAGGGTTAGGGTTAGGGTTAGGGTTAGGGTTAGGGTTAGGGTTAGGGTTAGGGTTAGGGTTAGGGTTAGGGTTAGGGTTAGGGTTAGGGTTAGGGTTAGGGTTAGGGTTAGGGTTAGGGTTAGGGTTAGGGTTAGGGTTAGGGTTAGGGTTAGGGTTAGGGTTAGGGTTAGGGTTAGGGTTAGGGTTAGGGTTAGGGTTAGGGTTAGGGTTAGGGTTAGGGTTAGGGTTAGGGTTAGGGTTAGGGTTAGGGTTAGGGTTAGGGTTAGGGTTAGGGTTAGGGTTAGGGTTAGGGTTAGGGTTAGGGTTAGGGTTAGGGTTAGGGTTAGGGTTAGGGTTAGGGTTAGGGTTAGGGTTAGGGTTAGGGTTAGGGTTAGGGTTAGGGTTAGGGTTAGGGTTAGGGTTAGGGTTAGGGTTAGGGTTAGGGTTAGGGTTAGGGTTAGGGTTAGGGTTAGGGTTAGGGTTAGGGTTAGGGTTAGGGTTAGGGTTAGGGTTAGGGTTAGGGTTAGGGTTAGGGTTAGGGTTAGGGTTAGGGTTAGGGTTAGGGTTAGGGTTAGGGTTAGGGTTAGGGTTAGGGTTAGGGTTAGGGTTAGGGTTAGGGTTAGGGTTAGGGTTAGGGTTAGGGTTAGGGTTAGGGTTAGGGTTAGGGTTAGGGTTAGGGTTAGGGTTAGGGTTAGGGTTAGGGTTAGGGTTAGGGTTAGGGTTAGGGTTAGGGTTAGGGTTAGGGTTAGGGTTAGGGTTAGGGTTAGGGTTAGGGTTAGGGTTAGGGTTAGGGTTAGGGTTAGTGCTTCACACACACACACAACATAAAAGAGGCTCAAAAATTTACAGAACAGTATCACACATCAATACAGTAGTAACAATTCTGATATTAACAGCAGTAAAGTATAATAAAAATGTATAAGAACAATATTAAAATGAAAACAGTAAAAATATATACACTACGTCAGCTCACACAGTATGAAACACCAGAGAGAACAGATGGGTTTTTAGCAGGGATTTGAACAAGTGAAGGGAGGAGGCCTGTCTAATGTTGAGGGGCAGGTTGTTCCAGAGTTTGGGGCCGGTGACTGAAAACGCCCGATCTCCTCGGAGCTTCAGATGTGTTTT
>JBBPBX010103145.1:992-11930 GCA_038048925.1 Garcialebias charrua | reverse complement strand
TTTACATGATACAGGCAAACCTTGTTTTGTATCACACCGTTCTCTTAGAAAATGTAAGTTTGGTTCCTGACACATTGAAAACAGTGGGTTACTTCCATCGTTACTACGGCAACTACAGTTCTGTTATCCCGAGGCCATGCTAGGGTTCTGTCATTTGTTGATACTGAATTCTCTTGGACACTGAATGTCTGTTCCTTGCCAGCAAAGATTAGCACAAAGGGTTATTATTAACACAGAAGGTTAATGATTATAGTCAGTCTGGAGCCAGGGTGGTCCAGGATGTCGACTCATCCTGACTTGGAGATTTAGCCCAGTGGGGTAGAAGAGATGTGTCTCTGAGGAGGTTTTGTCTTTTGAGGGATGTTGGTTGGACGTTACATTCCCCCACTTGTGATTTACAACTTGGGTACCTTGTTGGTGAATCACAACTAACAGCGTCCTTGCTTTAGGAGTATTCCAAAGAGTCACAGTTGATAGTTCCAAAAATAAACAGGAAGTTGAGGGTATTCCACAAACTCCAGCTACAAGTACTTGGGTGTGCACCTGAACGACAACCTCAGCTGGAGCATCAACACCACCAGCCTGATGAAGAAAGATCATCAGAGACTCTACTTCCTCAGGCGGCTGAGATGGAAGTTCAGTCGTCACCTCCTTCTACAGGGTGCAGTGGAGAGCATCCTGTGCTCCAGCATCATGGAGTGGCATGGAGGCTGCACAGCTGCAGAAAGAAAAGCTTTCAGGATGGGAAGAGAAACATCTTTAGCTTCAGAATAGAAGTCCAGTTGTTTTGTTTTTTAACCTTCTTTTAGGTCAAAGTCCAGAAGACCTTTCTCTTCAACACTTGAACTTCTGCTTGGGTTTTGTTTCTAGTTTTATTTTTTACTAACATATTTCTGAAAATGAAAAGGATCAAATAGATGACCCACACAGCTGTTAATGAACACACTGAGATGAGAGACCAGTCTTTCCTCGGTCCTCTGGTTCTGGAGTCCAGGCCTCATGTACAAAGACTTGCGTGGATTTCTTACTGAAAAGTTACCTACGGTCAAATCCAGAAAAGTGTCTACGCACAAAAAAATCCAGATTTATCAAAATGTGCGTACACCGGAATCCACGCACATTGCTTTTGTACATCACAATCAACGTGGAATTGAGCGCACATGGGAGAGTGGCCGACTCCGCCTTTGACACGCCTCCGTATAAATATGCAAAGTCATTTAAATATGCCATGCACGACAGGAATGTCGTCTCTGCTCCATTGCAAATCATGTCGGAACGTGGAAAAAAGAGGAACTTCACGGACTGTGAACAGTAGACACTTCTGAGTGAGGCAGAGAAGCACGGAAAAAGGCATTATTTGGCACGCTCAGCGCAAAACAAACCATCCACTTTTAAATAAGAAGTTGACCAAGCTGCTTTAAAATGCCTGTTAGTGGTGAGTGCGCTCGCCCTTCGTCCCAAAGGTCGTGAGATCGACTCCCGCATGGTACAACGTTTTATTTATTTTTTCATTCCAGATTTAAAGAACACAGGAAAACTATTTAATAAAACAACAAGAAATAGAACAATACATGAAATGAAAGGAAGCAGACGATTTCTTGTTTTGTAAATAGTTTTCATGTGTATTTAAATCTGGAACGAAAAAAAAAAAGAAAAACGTTGTACCGTGCGAGATTCGAACTCATGACCTTTGGAACTAAAGGCAAGCACGCTACACACTGACCTAAACGTAGGCATGTTGGTATAGCTTGGTTAACTTCTTATTTAAAGAAATCACATCTCACTGTTGTCAATATTGTTGCCACTATTTGGTGCATGCTTTTATATCCACTCATCTAATTGCGTCCATGTGGATGTAATAATCGTTAATCATGTGTGTTTGGTGGGATTTATGATTATTTTCATATCATGGACACAGTTTCTCTGAATCACCTGTAAGTGTCGCCAAAGGAACAATAACCACAGAAACGTGCGTACGCCAACAGGTGAGCTTGCGTGGAGGTGCGCAGATATTCACGTTCAGTTCAGTTTTGATACATACGGGGTTTTGCGTGGAAAGTGACGTGCGCACGGTTTTTGTGCGTGCGCACGGTTGATACATGAGGCCCCAGGTGTGTCTGTGGAGCTGCTCAGCAGCTGCTGTGAAGGAAATGACAGGTTCTAACATCTGGTCTGTTTCAACTTGAATCTAATGAGTTTTGTTCATGTCAACAATTATCAAGAGTTTAATCATGAAGACAATTTAAATTCTTCTCACCAGAGACGTTCACACGACACATTCCAGAACCAGAACCATCTTCTGTCTTCACTTGACACCTGTACAGACCAGAGTCCTCCGTCCTGAGTGAGGACAGGTGGAGTCTGATGCGTCCTTCTCTGAGGACGTCTCCGTCCCTCTGGACTCGTCCTGCAAACTGTTCATCCTGAGCCTCTGACACCTCAACACCTTCATGGAGCAGATACAGGAGTGACTCTCTGAGAGGAGCTAACAAGCTGCAGTAGATGAACAGGTGTCTCCAGGATGTCTCAGGTGTGGTGGTGAAGGTCCACTCCAGGTCATGTTGTGGTTCTGCTCTGCCTGATAGGAGCTCTGGGTCACGTTCACTACAAATGTTGCTGCTGAGGAGACAGAGAGGAGCAGACACACTGACAACTGGAACATGGGAGGCTTGAAACTGCATCTACAACAAGAACTGAATGTTCTGGACTGAACCTGAAGGTCCAAACTGACCACAGAGACACGAGCTGAGGATGAGGAGCAGCACCACCCTGCACACCATCTTCATCTTCTTCATGCAGCTGGAGGACTGAGGAGGAGAAAGAAGTGTCAGAGACAAACAGCGCCATCTTGTGGACAACAACAACAACAACTAGAGATTTATTAGGAGCAGCTGGAACATGGAAACTGGATCAGAACATCTGGAAGAAGCTCCCAGTTGTGACCAGTTCAAGTCAGTCAGAAAGAGTTCATTCTGATTTCTGCTCTGTACTCAGGAAAGTTCACACATCACTTCATCTCACATCATGCCTCTACAAACACCTGCAGGTTGGAGCTTCATCCTGTGACGTCACTAAGAGGGCGGAGTCAGCTTGTAGAAAGTTTTTTTTAACAAAAACTCTAAATAATCAGATATTTTCTGTTAAATTAAGGTAAATTTTAACCGTTAATGTAAATATACCTGAGACATATTTTTAGAATCCATTTTTTCACCGTGATAGAAGAAGTTAGAGAAACCAAACACGTTTCCTGATGTGTTACAGATGTGAACTAAAAGCTGACACCACTGAATTATGTTGTAAACTTTATATTTCTATTTCTCTAACAGAAAGATCAAAAGCAATTCCTATCACAAAATGACAACAATTGAATAACAAGCTGACTGAAGAGTTTAAGGTCACAACTTTATAATAAATGTTGTTCAGTCTGTTCCACTGAGGAAGATGAAGTTTCCTCCACTGTGGATGAACACATGAAGATGAATGTGTGTTTTCTTCCAAAGAGCTCCAGGTTGAACATTGTAGAGCTGAATCAACAACTTAATGATGACATGTTTCCATGAAGTCTTCTAGAAGCAGCATGAGTTCAACAAGTGTCAGGAAGGACAGAAACTACTTACTGGAGGACATCTGCTGATGGACAACCAGGAGGACCAGGACATCTGCTGATGGACAACCAGGAGGACCAGGACATCTGCTGATGGACAACCAGGAGGACCAGGACATCTGCTGATGGACAACCAGGAGGACCAGGACATCTGCTGATGGACAACCAGGAGGACCAGGACATCTGCTGATGGACAACCAGGAGGACCAGGACATCTGCTGATGGACAACCAGGAGGACCAGGACATCTGCTGATGGACAACCAGGAGGACCAGGACATCTGCTGATGGACAACCAGGAGGACCAGGACATCTGCTGATGGACAACCAGGAGGACCAGGACATCTTCAGGACCAGGACCGAAGCCGGATGACAGCAACACAGACTCTCAGTTTCTGGCAGCAGCAGAAAATAACAGTTTCATTTGTTTGATTGTGTCTTAGTGGACTGAAAGCAGGAGCTGGATGAAGCTCTGGTCATGATGCTGGTGAAGGACTCTCAGCCTTTTACTGTTGTGGACGATCCAGGCTTCAAAGAGTTTGTGGGGAAGCTTGACCCCACATACACTCTGCCTTCCAGACAGGCTCTGAAGAAGATGGTGGAGGAGAAATATGAGAAGACCAAAGCCAAGGCTCAACTGCTGAGCGTGGAGGGAGTGAGCCTGACCTCTGACCTCCATGAACATGGATGCTTATCTGGCAGTAACTTGTCATTGTGTCCTGGATAATATGAAGATGGCCACTTTACTTTTAGGAGTGCTGCCTTTCCCCCAAGACCACAGTGCTGAAAACATCACAGCTGCTCAGAGGTCTCTGATGGTGGAGTGGGGACTTGAGTTGAAGGTTCAATGCCTGGTGACTGATGCTGCTGCAAACATGGTCTCCACTGCAAAAAACTAGCCATGCGACATGTTTGCATTGCACGTGCATTAAATTTGTTTTTTTGTTTTTTTTTATCCCTGGATCAAACGCCTGGCCTAGAAGATCTGCGCACAAAGACACGGAAAGTGGTGACTTATTTTAGGTCGAGCACTAATGGAAAAGAAAAACTGAAACATGTGCAACAGCAAATGAACTGTGCGGTGATGAAGCTCATTCAGGAGGTGGACACGCGCTGGAACAGCACCTTTTTGATGTTGCAGTGATTGTACAACGAGAGGCAGACAGTCGGGGCAGCTCTGGCATCACTTAAGACAGATGTTCATCCTCTCTCTTCTGAGGAATATGAAGCAATCTCAGCGTCTCCAAGTGCTCTCCACATTCTATGCAGCAACTGTGGAACTGTCCCAGGAGAAGAGAGTGTCAGGTTCAATGGTGATTCCACTTGTAAAGATGTGATTTCAAGCAACCCAGGAAGTAATACTGAGGACCACAAATGTAACAGCAACACTTCTTAGACGGAATGTCATTGCAACCCTCAAAAATAAGTTTGACAACCTCGAGAGCTCAACGGTCCTGTCACTCGCCACACTGCTGGATCCAAGATTTAAAATGATCAGATGTTACAGTCCAGAAAAGACCCAAAATGCTGCACGGAAACTTACAGCTGAATGTGCAGCAGTGGTGAGGCACACACGAGATGATCATTCACCTCAACCAGCAACAAACACACAAAATCCATGAAACGTTTCTACTAAAAAGAAACTGTCCAGACGACCTGATTGAGAATTATCGGATGTAACTAAGAAACTTATCCAACATTAAAGGTGCTATATGTAACTTTTCTAAAAATATATTTTTAACAAATTTCTTCACTCTGTCACTATCTCCTGACAGACTGATGTTAGACAAGTAATCTCTGAAAAAAACTATAGTCCTCTGGCTTTTCCAAGTGGTACTACAAGCATTTCTAAAAACCCACAGTGACCCGCCGTTAACCAGCCAATAAAAACAGAGCTTCTCACGCCCCTAACCCACGCCCCCGCCTGTCCCAGCCCGCAGCGCGCATCTGCGCACGTTCTCTTTCAAACATTTGCTGTGTCAATATAGCGGAGGTTCAACCTATCACTTTTAGTAAGTGTCTTTGCTTGAATCATTTATTATTAAAACTAAACAATAAAGATAACAAAGGTTACAGTATCACATGCGCGTTCACGAGACAGGCCATGCTGTGGGGGGAGGAGCTAAGGAGGCTGAGTTGCAGTTCAGCCGAGAGCAAGGGGGAGGGACCAGAAAGGTGTCTCTGTTCAAAAATTTTCTAAGTCCAGCGTTCTCCAGAAACTACATATAGCAGATTTAATAAAACTTACCCCAAGTTGCCTTTTTGGACATGCATGAATATATTTGTAATATACACAGTACTTGTCTGTATAGAGAAGATTATTCTTCTCTTGGCGGTGCGAATTCTGCTAACACAAAACACTACTTAAAACTTTAAGTAGTTAGTTTCACCCAGTCTCTTTTTCATCACATGCTTCCAAAAGTCAACAATTATGTTTGTATTCTGCATATGTCTGTTAGCAAAATATCTAATAAACAACTGAACAGATTTTGATTAAACTTTCAAGAAATATTCACTGAATGGCTCTCTACGACTGGTTGACTTTTAAAGTGCATCCAATTCAAGATGGCTGCCACAGCTAACTGAACTTAAAAAACACAAAATTGACTACAACTCAGTCAATTTGACCAAAAATTCAGATAAAAATTGGTGTGGTAGTAGCTGAGACTCATTCCCAAAGCATATTCAAAGGACTATTAGAATGCATAAGATCTTTCTTTAAAATTATAAAGTTATTTGGAATCAATGGTGTCGGTCTGTTAGCAAAATATCTCATGACCCGCTGGACAGATTTTGAAAAAAAAAAATCTTTCAAGAAATAATAAACGGATGTTTCTTTACTGCTGATTAACTTTTGAATACAAGATGGCTGCAGCAGGCAACTGAAATAAGCCAACTAATAAATGGTTATAATTCAGTTAATTTTGCATCACCTACCCACCCAAAACTTATGATGTTTGTTTCATTATGTTCCCAACAATCTGTTAAAAGATTTTTGGTTGGATGGTTTTCATTGTGTCCCTGCAGATTGACCCAGTATGCAAGCATCAGAGGAGTAAAAGAGGCCATCTTTGTGAAAAGAAACCGCCCATCATTAAAGGACAACACCCACCGTGACAGTAACAATTCACCATATTGGAGAATTACTGTAGTATTTTATGAATTTTATTTTCATTTTTGCATTTGGGCCAGGCGAGGGTTAAAAAAAAAAAAAAAAAAAACCACTCCCGAATGAATCCGGAAACCTGGCCGAAGAGTCCCGAAGGGTCATGCCTTTTGTTACATTGATCTCCACCCAGAAAGCAAGGCAGAAGGTAGGAGTGAGTTTCCATGGAGGTTTATGAGAGTGAGAGTAAAACTGCATATTTCCTGGTGCATTTTTGTGTACAGCTGGACCAGTGGTCTGTTTTTATTTTTTATTTATTTTATAGACCTTTTTAATAAGATATAACACCGCTGCGACTGTTGCTGGCTGCTCTCCTCTCCTCTGCCCAGAGAGGAGCGAGCCGCGCGGCTTCTCCCGTCTTCTCCCTGGCTCCCCGTTCCGCTGCGTCAGCTTTGAAGTTCGTGCCGGGGCTCGGTTCTGTCCCAGCCTTGTTGCTGGAGCACGGGGAAGCACGGAGAGCACGGGGAAGCCCGCGCGCTCAGAGCTCCGCGCCGCGGCTGCCTTTCTACTCCCGACCTGTCTGGTCAGGGGAGAGAATAAAAAGCCGATGCGGAAATGAATGAATTTGTCGCGATCAAGCGAATTAAACTAGTATGTCTACGTGGATGCTGCTCAGAATATGACAGACATCAGTGAGCAACCGCTTCTCTTTTTTTTTCCTCTCTTAGAGCAGCGGTCATGGAAGTTGATGAAGGCTTATTAAAACTCCGCCTGTAACTCCAAGGCGGAATCTTTAGTGATGTGAATGCCCATATTTGGAGAGGGGCAGATCTTCCCGGAGCTTCTGCTAAAATCTGCTATAAATCATGAAATAACACATTTTGCATTATTTCTCTACAATATAAATAAACGCTCCTGTATTATTTTTAAATAAACTAATAAATATTAATGGCGATGCAATTTGAAAACATGGTGGGTCATGGACTTTAAACAGAGGTGGAGGCCTCCGGGTTCAACTGTCCCCCTCTTACAATGCTGTTATTGCTAGTATCACTCAGCCCTCTGTGAATAGCAAACAACCATCAGGGTGCTAACGATCCATCGTTAGGCTGATGGTCCTCCTTGATCATGTGAGCAGCTGGTTTCGGCTGTCATCAGCCAACTGGTTGATCCACTGTGAGAGGGTGCTATTTATAAGACTGAGCTGAATACAGCAACTCAGACTGAGGAAGTCTTTCGGACGAAAGACGAAACGTTTCTACAGTTTTTTTGCTTTGTTTTGTTTTGTTTTCTTGAATGTACAGAGGACCAGACTTAGCTTTTTTAGATTTTTCTACCTGGATTATTGAGCATGCATCAGGGTATTCCAAATCAAATGTTCCAAATTTTTTAACGGCATAGTAATCTTAGTGTAGTTAAACTTTTGACTTTGAAGAAATAAAATTGCCTTAACAATTCTCATTCTTTTTTTTTTTTCAAAATATATTTATTTGATTTTTAACAAAATAAACACAACATTCACACATTAAACAGACTAAATAAAATACCCCCACCCAAATAATTAAAAAAATACAATCAAAAAACTAGGTGTTTCACATTTCTTTTTTACTTGTTCATTTCTTCTTTACCATATTCTCCGGCGTATAAGTCGCACCTTTTTGCCTACATTTCTAAGCCCTGCGACTTATAGGCCGGTGCGACTTATACGTCGATTTTTCCAATATTTTGGTCATAATTTGACTTTGGTCAAAAACTCCAAAAATGGTGCAGTACCAGTTTCGGCCGCTATGGGCGCTAAGAAACCCTTTACAGTACCTACACTGTTGACATCTGCCTGGTCCAAAAATGGTGCAGTGACACAGAAGATGAAGACTTCAATGGTTTTGAATAAATAAATAAAAACCATAAAATAAATACAGTATCTGTTTCTGTCATCATTTTAAACTGAGACACGTTTTTTACTGTAATGTCAGCTAATAAAAATATATTTTTATGTGTTTATCTTTAAAGATAAATGATGAAAGACACAAAATATACAAAAATTATGTTCATTTATTAATGAAAAGTTCAACTAAGACACATCAAACAAAATACTGTAGTTTTTATGTGATAATCTTGTCAAAAGTCCTTCCAAACAATTTGGCAGCCAGTCCAAAATAATGTTCATTTATTAATGAAAAGTTCAACTAAGACACATCAAACAAAATACTGTAGTTTTTATGTGATAATCTTGTCAAAAGTCCTTCCAAACAATTTGGCAGCCAGTCCAAAATAATGTTCATTTATTAATGAAAAGTTCAACTAAGACACATCAAACAAAATACTGTAGTTTTTATGTGATAATCTTGTCAAAAGTCCTTCCAAACAATTTGGCAGCCAGTCCATTTTGGGCAAAACACCAGTTCACGTGAGGTGCGACCTATAGGCCGGTGCGACTTATAGGCCGGTGCGACTTATACGTTGATTTTTCCATTTAATTGGGCACAATTAGGTTGGTGCAACTTATACTCCGGTGCGACTTATACGCCGACGAATACGGTATATTGAGTTCTCATATTATTGTCTTTGGAAACTGCAATCGACACGTTCTTCAATCGCTTGTATTTTCATTTAAAATGTCCAAACCTTTAACATACATAATAAAGGGGCTCCAAATACACTCAAACAATTCTTGCTTGCCCTTTAACACATACGTTATCCTTTCCAAAGGAAGGGCTGATAACATTTGCTGTAACCATTGGTTTGCAGTAGGTCTATAAACATTTTTCCAACATAACGATATATATCTTTTTGCATTAATCAAACTTAAATTAATAAACATTTGTTCATTGTTGGTACAGTTATGTCTTTCAGAATATAGCCCGAACACAAACAATTTCGGGTCCAAAAGTATTTGTTTGGAAATTATTTTCTCAATTATATTTTTTACTTCTGTCCAAAATAACAATTTCCCTGCAATACCACATACAGTGAACCAGAGTCCCTTTATCCTCCACACACTTTGAACAGACATCAAGTATATCCCCATTATATTTGTTGAGGTCTACAGGAGTTATGTAAACCCGCATTAACCACTTATATTGAATCATTTTTAGAGCTGTATTAATAGAGCTAGTGTGGGCCAGATTGCATGCTGTTTGCCAATCTTCCTCTGATAAGTCCATTAATATATCTTCCTTCCAAGCTTTAAGTCTATCGTGTGATCCTTCAAGCAAATGTGATGTCAGTAAATGATAAAAATCTGATATTATACCTTTTTTTAAACTATCTTTTGTTAGCATTTCTTCTAAAGTTGACTTGACAGGTTTTGTCAGCTCATTGTTTTGAGTTGTTTTTATAAAATTTCTGAGTTGAAGATATTTAAAAAAGTGCTTCTTATGTATATTAAATTTATTCTGCAATTCTTGAAAGCTCATTAGTATGTCTGAGTTTGGTTCGTATAGATGTTGAATCATTTGGAGTCCTTTATCCTTCCATTCTTTAAATGTTGAGTCTGCTCTACCAGGTATAAATAGTTGGTTTCCCCACACTGGGCTGAATAAAGACAAATCATTCGATTTGTTTAGAATTTTTTAAACATCTCTCCATACTCTAATTGTATTTTTAAGAAATGGGTTTTTGGTTTGTTTCAGGAGCTTGAATATTGAATTTGAATACAAATATGCAGGAAGTGTTAATGTTAAATCTTGTGTCTCCATATCAGCCCAATGTGGAGAGTGTTTACTGTAATAGAACATCATAGACCTCAGATGTAAAGCACAGTAGTACCAGTGGAAATTGGGGCATTTCAAGCCTCCCTGATCATACGGGAGGTACAGTAGCGATAAGCGTATTCTGGATTTCCTATTTTTCCATAAGAAACGTATCATCATCTTTCTTATTTGTGGAAAGAATTCAGGAGGAGGTGGAAGGGCAACATTCTGAAACACGTAGAGCACCTTTGGTAGTATATTCATTTTCATTAAATGTATTCTTCTAACCATAGATATTGGCAGTGGCATCCATCTTTCTAAAGAATTACCTACTACTTTTAATATAAGTTTATAATTGGTTGCGGATACCTGTTCTATATCTGATGAAATGTGTATTCCTAGATATTTAAATTCATTCACTAGCTTAAACTGTTGTATTTCTGGAGTTAGATTAATTTTTACATTCTTATCAAAGAGTAACATTGAAGATTTGGTTTTATTCATTTTATATCCCGATATCTCACCAAATTTTATTTTA
>JBBPBX010103144.1:0-11931 GCA_038048925.1 Garcialebias charrua | reverse complement strand
TGGCCCAATCAAATTAGAAAAAAACATAATTACATTAGAAAAAAACAGAATGACATTAGCATTTGTGCTTCCGCTTCGTCAACTGAAACAGATAATCGCTGGTACACTTGCTAATGTTTTCTAACTAGCACACACTAGGTTAGTTCTTTGTGGACAAATATATTTATTTATATCCGCTCATTTTCAATCAGTTCATCTGGACAGTTTCTTTTTAGTAGAAACGTTTCACCCTCACTCCAGAGGGCTTCGTCAGTCAGAGTAGTCCCAAGCACACTGAAGTTACCCCACCAAGTAAACAACTTAAGTGGACCAACCAGTTTGCTGTAGCCAAGATGGTTTCTGGAGGCCGTCCTGTCCCTCGTCGACTCCTCCCAGGCAGGCAGACATGTCCAAAGTGGTTCAAGACAAGAAAGTTCATTCTCTATATTTATTTATAGTTTGCAAAATTGGGGGCTTCATTTAACGTTTCAATGAGCACGGTTATGTATACAACATATTACTAATGCCGCGCAAGTAATGTAAAACTGAAATGAACGTCAACAAAACTTCATTACCTTGAAGATCCTTCCGAGTTCTTCCAGTGTCATGTCTTCTTTAAGCATGAACAAAACAGTTTATACAGGCTAAAGGATGGCATGCTAACTACCTCCGCGCGCGTGTGTGTACTGTACTGCGTTCGGTTTTATGATGTCAATAAAGTTTTTTAAAAAAATTATGTTTGTCTTAATGTAATTCTGTTTTTCCAAATGTCATTCTGTTTTTTCAAATGTAATTCCATTTTTTTCTAATGTAATGCCGTTTTTTCCAAATGTCATTCGGTTTTTTCCAAATGTCATTCTGTTTTTTCCAAATGTCATTCTGTTTTTTCAAATGTAATTCTGTTTTTTTCTAATGTAATTCGGACCACTTCCGCTTCGGACACTTCCGGTTTGGCTTAATGTAATTCCGTTTTTTCAAATGTCATTCTGTTTTATCACATGTAATTTTGTTTTTTCAAATGTAATTTCGTGTTTTCAAATGTTGTTTTGTTTTTGTTGTGTTTTTCCAAATGTAATTCCATTTTTTTTAAAAATGTTGTTCATTTACACCTTGGGGCCACCGTAAGTAGTCCTGATAAGATCCACTCAAGTAAATGATTGCCAATCGCACCTTGAGCTCTTACTGATGGAAAGAGTTAGGAACAGGAGTGATGGACAAATAAAATGATTCAATGGTTGACGAGACTCTTTGCTCGTTGCACCACCAGTCGAGGCCAACCATCCTGAGTCTGCTTCTGGTTCTGCTGGAGGTTTCTTCCTGTTAAAAGGAAGTTTTTTCGTTCCACTGGTTACCTTAGAAAACTGTTACCAGTTGGTGGTATGTGAGCCCTGAGGCGACTTCCTTGTGAATCTGGGCCTTTCAAACCGATTTGAACTTCAACCAGTAATAGTCGTGGTCACAAGATTCTGAGAGAGAGAGCTGAGCAGAAACCAATGCCTGCAAAGAAGAGTGGGACAAAGTTCCTCCACGACCACGTGAGAAACGGACAAAGCCCGACAAAACCCCACGGAGAGTTCCTGCTGCTACAGAAGGTTCTCCAAGCTGCTGGATCAGGACTGGAACCAGTTTGTCACTCACCGTTAGATGTGAGTAATTCCAGAACGCGGTAAAGACCAGATCAGTTTGCTTGGATTTGTAAAACCTTGGAGCTGAGAGAGGATTAACATTTTATTTTTTATTCATGACTGAAAACAAAAGTTGGGTTTTTAACCAGAGGACCGTGTAAAGAACGTTAATGGGTTTTTGTCCCGGGATGGAAAATGGAGACGCTTCAGGAGGGAAACCTTTGAAACGAGCGGTAACCGCCCCTGAAGTGAACTGAACTGGTAAAACAGAACTGTCTCACCTGAACCTGGGGGGGTCCTGCTGGTGGGGACAGCGGGCTCCAAACTGAAAGCAGACAAAGGAGATTCAAACATGGAGTTACATCTACAAGTTCAGACATTGTTACGACCCGAAGGCACGTACCATATAGAGGACACGAGACACGGAAAGGATGGTTTAAAAAAAAAAGTTTATTTTAGTCTCTCGGCGTCTTCGCATCCACAAAAATAAAGTAATAAAAAGAAAGGCGGATCTGGTGAGCCAATTTAAATAAACATAAAGGAACCACAGGCGGCCAACTCCTACAGAGCCGTCGAAGCACCTGACAGTTCCCAAGCTAAGTCCAAAAGCACCTAATGAAAAAAAAAAAAGCGAAAACGTAACAATCGGTCTCACCAGATCGGGTCCAGATTAGCAGCCACAACAGGTCCTCCCCTGCTCTTCCTCTTCGGTTCTCACGGCTTCCTCCTTCGTCAACTTTGGCTATTTACTTCTGCTTCTCACGGTTATTTACTTCTGCTTCTCACGGTTTCTCCTTCGGCTGTTTTACTTCGGCTTCACACAGTTTCTTCTTCGGCTGTTTTACTTCGACTTCCTTCGGCTTTCTTCGGCTTCCTTCGACATCGGCTCTCCTCGGATTCATTCGGCTTCCTGCAGCTTCATAGGCTACGGCTCTCATCGGCTACTGCTTCGGACCTTTGATCGGCTTCTCCATTCGGCTACTTCACTCGACCATGGCTCCACTCACTCTGCTGCTGCTTCGGATCTCTCTTCTTCTTCTTCTTCTTCTTCTTCTTCTTCTTCTTCTGCGGTCTGCAGCTAATATAGAGGGAGCAACCACCCCCACCTACAGCGTGCTTTAATTAAGCAACAGCTGCAGTCAATTATCCACTCAAAACCTTGAAACAACACATTTTGACCTAAATAAAGATGACATGCCTAGGGCATGTAACAGACATTAACATACAGTCTGCGTACTAACACACACAAAATACACACTGCAGCATTTATCCTGATGCTGCTCAATAATCAAGGTAGAAACATCTAACAAGGTTGAGTCAGGTCCTCTGGACGGGTCCTTCTTTGTTGAAACGTTTCGTCTTTTATCCCAAAGACTTCTTCGACAGACTCAGTCCTTTAAGCAGAACCTTCTCATGGTGGATCAACCAGTTTGCTGATGACATCCAGAACTAGCTGTTCACGTGATCAAGGAGGACCATCAGCCTTTGCGTGTGACCAGCAGGTTGTTGGTTCTGGAGGTGGGATCAGTTCAGACCCACGTTCTGTGTTTGTGTTCAGAGTTGTAGAAATTTAAATCAGACTTGAGCGACGAGATAAAAAGAAACATCAACGAATATTAACTGAACATCGTTAGAGTTGACCAGATCTGTGAGACGATCCGGACGTTGGGTTCTGTTGACACCAAAAACAGAAACTCCAACAGATCCAACAATGTTCAGTCAGGACTGAATCATCTGGACGGTTTCTTTTTTTGTTGAGACGTTTCATCAGTCTGAGGAGTCACAAACAAACTGTTTTCTCCACAAGGCAGTACATTCCTACAGTAGAGCAACCAGTTTGCTGGCGATATGATGGTTTCTGGGGGCTGTCCTGTCCCTGTCGACTCCTCCCAGGCAGGCAGCCAAAGTGATTCAAGACATCAAAGTTCATGCTCAATCATCCAGGTACAAAGTCCAACAATGTCCAGTCAGGTCATCTGGACGGTTTCTTTTTTTCAAGATCCAACAGATCTGTTAGTTTTCATCAGTGGTGGGCACAGCTAACCAAACGTTAGCTGCACTAACCCATAATACACTGACTAAAAAATTAGCTTTGCTAACGCCAAACAGCTGAAAATATTAGCAGAAGCTATTGCTAACTGCTAACCGCTCAGTCTGCGTCACGTCTTCATCTCCGTCCAGTTGAAGACAGGTGGGACTGATGCAAACCAGTTGATGTTGGTTTGATTCTACTGGTCTGAACTGAAGGTGGGCGGAGCCATTTGTGGCAGTTCAACCAATCCAAGCCAGAGTTACAGACCCGCATAATGCAACAGATGTGACAGGTGTTACACGCACACACAAGGCTCGTGACACACAAATGCTGCATGTGTGAGGAAACAAGTTTTGTTTTAATCTGGGGTAACTGGCATTTGTGTATTTTGTTAGCAGACTTAGTGTCTGTGACATCATCTTTATACTTTGCATATGGTGACACAACATAAATATCTTGTTTCATTCAACTTCGTTTTATCAAACAAAACGATATATTAATGAAAATTCCTTTCAAAGTGAGTTTAAAATTAAAAACCGTGTTTCTTCACGGGACATCCGACTACACGCGAATGCAACATCTGTGACGTAAGAGAAGGAACGTCTTTAGAACGCCCCTTTTACACATTCATGGCGGACAATAAATAAGCAGACGAATTTATCAATTTAAGTTAAGATTTGAGCGATTTGTCTTCAGTTTGGGAAGCAGAAAGTTAGATGAACAAGAAAAAGCAGGTTCTAATTTAGGTCTGCACCCGTATTTATTTGAATCTTACCTTTTCAGGAAGTGAGGGAGCTCCGAGGGGGGGCAGCTTTGTTTATTTCATTCTTGACGAAGTATTTCATCTTTTGGGAAAGTGAAAAGGCTCACTTGTTCACTGATGATATTAGAACACCCAAATGCGACACAACGTAACAGCATTTTTCAAGTCATTAAAAAAAAGGCGATCTGGCAGAGAATGAATATGCGTTCTGATAGCGGCCGCAGACTGAGGTTTTTTCTCCTACGTCACAGATGTTGCATTCGTGTGTAGTCGGATGTCTCGTGAAGAAACACGGTTTTTGATTTTAAAGTGTAACTAAACTCAAAATTAACTTTTTTTTAGCTGTTAAACTCCTTAGAATGTGTTTAAAATGTTTTATAGCACTATGTCTGTGTTAATTTTCATGTATTTGTGCGTATTTGTTTAAATCGGCAATATTTGGTCTACAAACGTGTTTACGGTAATCCTATGGGTTGAACTGGTGAATTGCACCTTAATTTTCTTATTGGTCAAAACGCTCATGTTTGACCGTCACATCGTCTCCGCCCTGAGTATAAAAGAGGTTCAACCATAGCCACTCCCCTTGCAGAGATTGTCTCTGCACGCTCTTCCTTTCTGTCCACGCGCACACACACTCTCTCGCGGTGCAACAGTCTGTACCATACAAGCATGGTATGATCAATATCATTTTCAGATTAGCAAATTATTTATTTTAAAAATACTTTTCACTTCATCAAAATCTAATCAAAACTCCAGCGTTCTAAAAGTATGTGGTTGTATTTGTTTTCTTATTCTGTGAAAGACTGGTAATGTATGAATGCCAAGTTGGTCCAGAGGTAGAGAGCCGGTTTGTAACCCAAAAGGACTCGGGTTCGATCCCCGGCCGCGGCATACATTGTGGTATTATTTTCATTTTTTTAAAGCCTTTTGTTTGGATAGATCGGGTGAGAATAGATAAATTCATCTACATAATAATTCTTTGTTGTTGCTTGTTTTAAGTTTTTTTTTGTAATGTAATTTTAACATTCACAAACAATAACATCTCTCGTCCTGGCCACACCTCCTCGCTCACCCTCCACCCGCCTCCCGCTCCTTTAGGCGGTGTCTGTTGACACGCCCATTTTTTTTGCATTTTTCAAATCTTGTGCTGGGGCGGAGCTATCTTCTGACAGTGAGGTGAGTTACACTTTAAACTCACTTTGAAAGGAATTTTCATTAATATATCATTTTGTTTGCTAAAACAAACACAGTTGAATGATACAAGATATTTATGTTGTGTCACTATATGCAAAGTTCAAAAATGATGTCACACACACTTTAAAGTTCGAACCTAATGTAGCAGAAGCTAACCGGTGATACAGCTGCTAAAGCTAGGTTCACTGTTAGCTGTTAGCAGATTAGCGGGACCGTTTTAACGGATCAGAACTGCAAACACTGAACCGACAAGAACCAACGGGTTGAAACTGCAGATTTCTGCAAAAGGAAGGTTCTTTGTGAGTAATCTGATTATTCTTTCTGGACTTTACCGGGCTGCGGTGGAGCAGACGTAGAACCGGAGTTCTCCACAGTCAGCGCTCCTCAGTTTTCCACCTGGAAACGAAACAAACGCAGATGTTCATTCTTTAATTACACAGGTTTGTATTATTTATTATTACTCTGTTATAGATAGGGGTACAGGAAAAAAATTGATTTTTTAAAGAATCTAGATTCTCAGTCCTGGCGATTCAGAATAGATTCTAAAAGCCCCAAAAATGATTTTTTTTTTTTACATTAAAACTCAAAAGATAAAGAAAACAAAACCATATCTCATAGCATATGAAAGAATACATAAAATGAAAGGTGGCAGAAAGAAGAAGAAATCTTATTTTATCTGCCCCTTTTTTCAAAAACAAAACAAGTTCAAACAATCAATTCAAACAATAATCTTCTATAAGTAACAGAGCAAAAAGCTAATACTGGTTATTTAAGTTACAGAATTTAATGCATTCCTGTATTATTTGTTCCTAATTTTGGTATAAATATCAAACAATGCAAAAATTTGATACAATAAGGAACCTAAAATTATTGTTTTAAATAAATGTTCTATTTGTTTACATTGTTGTTTAATATTATCAGTTTAAAATTATTGTTTTAAATAAATGTTCCATTTGTTTGTTGTTTAATATTCTCAGTTTAAAATTATTGTTTTAAATAAATGTTCCATTTGTTTACATTGTTGTTTGTTCTTTTCAGCTTGTCGGTTACAAAACTGAAACTAAATTTATAGATAGAAAAATGGAAAAATCATTTCTGAATCAAAAATAGATTTTGGATCGAATCGTGACACCAAAAATCGGAATCGAATCGATTCTCCAGACACTGAGAGATTCGCACCCCTAGTTATAGAAAATTATTCTCACTGTACAGAATGTTTAGGTCAGTCAGAAAGCAACACAGATGTTAAACCAGATGTGGTTTAAGAGGAGCTATTATAGATGTTCGAACTAAAACGTGTAAAATATGAACATATTTAATTTTAGTTTAAAAGTGATGTTTGTAAATGTTTATGTCAAAATGCCTCATAGCTGTCTAATCTAAAGCTGAACTGAATTAAAGTTCTGATTTCAGTTTAGCAAAAAATATCAAATATTTTGTTTAGGTGAAGACTTGGAAAGGATGTTTGTAGTGATAAAGAATGAGTTCGAAAAAATACAAATTTGGTTTAAATGAAATAAGTTATCATTGAATATTGATAAAACCAATTTTATGAAATTTAGTAGAAAAAATAACTTTGGATTTTTCTTTTGAAGTTGATGGTATTAAGATATGTAGAGTAAATCAGGTTAAGTTTATGGGTGTAATTATTGATGACAGACTACCATGGAAACAGCATATATCTGTTGTTAAAACTAAAATATCTAAATCAATTGCAGTATTGTATCGAGTAAAGGATTTGTTAAATAATACTGCTTTACACTTGCTTTATAACACAATTATAGTTCTGCATTTAATTTATTGTGTAAATGTTTGGGGTACAGCAGACAACAACTAAGCCTATTTTTATTTTGCAAAAAAGAGCTGTAAGAATTATAATGAGGAAATCTTATAGTCATCCTTCTGATACTCTATTTTGTCAATTGAAATCACTAAAGTTTTATGATTTGGTTGATTATAATATTATTTTACTTATGTATAAGGCTCATACACTACCATCTAACATTCAAACCTATTTTGTGAAAAGGATTACCTAGTTGCTATAATTTAAAGGGAACAGAAATATTTGTTAAACCTTAGTATAGAACCAGTTTAAAGGGTAGGTTTACTACGATAAGAGGATTGATCTTTGGAATGGACTAGAGGATAATGTAAAAAAAATGTGAAGTCCATACTAATATTAAAATTATACAACACAATATACAAATACAATAAAATACATAAATAAACAACTGTTTACACAGATAAACATGTAGATCGCATGTAAAACTCAAGGCCCGGGGGCCCTGGTTAACATCTTATTTGGTCCTCAAGATGATATTTTAAATGTAAAATATTTTTATCACATCTTGTTTTGCTTTAAAACCAAACATATTTTATTTATATATAATATATATCTATTTATTATTCTGATAAGGAATAAGATGGCCGCGCTTATAATCAGCTGCAGCTTTGTACACTTAGTCCAGCTTTCGGAAGACTGTGCGTACATGTTCCCGTTGTACCTTAGTGCAATGTCAATAAAGATATTCTGATTCTGGTTTCGTGTAGCCAAGAAAAATGGGTTTGAATTATATATTTTTATTTTGATGTAGAAAATGAACGTGGAATCAACCTGCAGCCAAGAAAAGATGTGGATTTGTCTCTAATAAAATATTCCCAGATTAATTTTTTACTTTGCGGCATCATTTCTTTGCAGGAGCCTTCTTCTCTGGACGCTGCTCCCCTCTGATTGGTCCAGTCGCAGCTCGAGGAGTCGTCGCACCAAAACCAAGATCTACTCTGGTGAAGGGGAAAAAAACTGTTTTGAAAAACAAAAACCCTCAAACAGGGACGTGACGAGATTCAAAGAAAAAGCGGGTCCTCACCTGCGGCTCCTGGAACCGTCCGACCCACACAGGTGTGCTGCTGTTCAGGAGCCGGAGGACAGACTTCCTGTCCTCTGGCGTGCGCAGAGACGCAAGACTTCCTCCTGTCTGAGAGCACAAAGACTAACACACACACAGGTAAAGACACTGATCAGAACATCACGGCTGCTGAACCTTATGTTTGGAATCTTGCTTACGTTGGCCGTGCTCCAGCGGCTCCACACCGGGTAGACGGCCAAACATTTCTGGTTGAAGTGGTACCACCGGTTCGGGCACCAACGAGCTGCCTCCTCCCCTGAGAGACCAGTGAAATGTTAAAACACAACGAGCCTCTAATGTGGCTTAAAAATCAAACGATGGAGTGAAACTCATCCGGTCGTTTGTACCTGAAGACGCCGACGTCTCCGTCAGCAAGAAGGCCAGAAGCAGAAGCGACCTGCTCAGCATCATCGCGCTGAAACACACACAGACTGTTATGGTTAGGACGAACGCTGATTTAACTGGAGTTCTGGTCATTTTCCTTACCAACTAGCTTTTTGCTGCTTTTATCTTTAGAGGATATTTGAGTTATTTTGACTTCTAACGAGTCTTAACAAGTGGTGTAAGACGTTAAAATCAATTCCAACCCCTGCTCTGTTGACGTGGAGTGTCTAACTCTTAAATGCAGTTTATTCTATGTAACCGCTCCCTTCCTACCAGTCACTGACTCTGGTGACGTTATTTACATGAATGAGCCGGACAGCTCCTTGCAGATGTTGGTTGCTGTCTACTAGGGATGCACGCTATTGGATTTTTGGCCGATATCCGATATGCCGATATGTTACGGTAAAACTTATTTGGCCAATATCCGATATGTTAAAATTTATTTGGCCAATATCCGATATGCCAATATGTTAAAACTTATTTGGCCGATATCCGATATGTTAAAATTTATTTGTCCGATATCCGATATGCCGATATGTTAAAACTTATTTGGCCGATATCCGATATGTTAAAACTTATTTGGCCGATATCCGATATGCCAAAATGTTAAAATTTATTTGGCGGATAACCGATACCAATATATTTTATATATTTTCCTTTGTTAGAACATAGCCTCTTATTTAGGCTTATTTGCTAAACAAAATATTTAACAGCTGTAAGAGCTGGTGACATATATTCAGTAACAGCCATATGAAATAGGGATGCACAATATTATCGGCATGGTATTGGTATTGGCCGATATTAACATTAAATTTCAATATCGGACATCGGCCATTCCATTAAAATAACTCGCTGATATAAAAGACGCTGTTTTTGCTGCAGCGGCATCGCAACGTGATGACGTCACGTGCGCCAAACCCAAATTCAAAATGTCGGCGGTGTGAAAGTTTTATTTTTCGTTGGTGAGGATGTCGGATTCTGAAGATTTATGGTCTACGTTGAGCCTCGCTACATCGCCTGCAGTCAGATATTTTTCCGACGTAACGTTACCCGAGTTACAACCCTAATTTCCGACATTGTTGAGAAGCTAATAGCCGATAGCACGTCTTGTTGGGTGAGTTTGACCACAGACATTTGGACGTCGTTGTTAGTTGTTAGCATGATTAGTCTTACAGCACAATGGATAGACAAAATCTTTGAACTTAAAAAGTCTGTCCTTCATGCACAGGAGTGCAGAGGATCCCACGCTGCAGCTAGAACCTGGAACAAGCTCCACAAGTGAGACATCATCACAGGTGACTAATGCTAATAAATAACATTTAACACTTTTCATTTAATATAAGTCAAAGTGCTATGCATATCATATGGCTGTTACTGAATATATGTCACCAGCTCTTACAGCTGTTGCACAATTTTTGTAGCAAATAAGCCTAAATAAAAGATCCCTTATGAGGAGTACAATTAATGGAAACAATGTTCCCTCGCCCGGACGCGGGTCACCGGGGCCCCACTCTGGAGCCAGGCCCGGAGGTGGGGCACGTTGGCGAGCACCTGGTGGCCGGGCTTTTACCCATGGAGCTCGGCCGGGCACAGCCCGAAGAGGAGACGTGGGTCCCCCTTCCCATGGGCTCACCACCTATGGGAGGGGCCAAAGGGGTCGGGTGCAATGTGGGATGGGTGGTGGCCGAGGGCGGGGACCCTGGCGGTCTGATCCTCGGCTACAGAAGCTGGCCATTGGGACATGGAATGTCACCTCTCTGGTGGGGAAGGAGCCTGAGCTAGTGTGTGAGGTTGAGAGGTTCCGGCTAGAAATAGTCGGACTCACCTCAACGCATGGCTCTGGCTCTGGAACCAGTTTCCTTGAGAGGGGTTGGACACTCTTCCACTCTGGAGTTGCCCCTGGTGAGAGGCGCCGAGCAGGAGTGGGCATACTTGTTGCCCCCCATCTTGGTGCCTGTACGTTGGGGTTCACCCCGGTGAACGAGAGGGTAGCCTCCCTTCGCCTACGTGTGGGGGGACGGGCTCTGACTGTTGTTTGTGCCTATGCGCCAAACGGCAGCGCAGATTACCCACCCTTTTTGGAGTCCTTGGAGGGGGTATTGGAGGGTGCGCCTCCTGGGGACTCCCTTGTTCTGCTGGGGGACTTCAACGCTCACGTGGGCAATGACAGTGAGACCTGGAGGGGTGTGGTTGGGAGGAACGGCCCCCCTGATCTGAACCAGAGTGGTGTTCTGTTATTGGACTTCTGTGCTCGTCATGGATTGTCCATAACGAACACCATGTTCAGGCATAAGGGTGTCCATATGTGCTCTTGGCACCAGGACACCCTAGGTCGCAGTTCGATGATCGACTTTGTTGTCGTCTCATCTGATCTGCGGCCGCATGTCCTGGACACTCGGGTGAAGAGAGGGGCGGAGCTGTCAACTGACCACTACCTGGTGGTGAGTTGGCTCCGATGGTGGGGGAGGATGCCGGTCAGACCTGGCAGACCCAAACGTATTGTGAGGGTCTGCTGGGAACGTCTGGCAGAGTCTCCCGTAAGACGGAGCTTTAACTCCCACCTCCGGGAGAGCTTTGAACACGTTCCGAGGGAGGCGGGGGACATTGAGTCCGAGTGGGCCATGTTCCGCGCCTCTATTGTCGAGGCAGCTTATCAGAGTTGTGGCCGCAAGGTTGTTGGTGCCTGTCGTGGTGGCAACCCTCGAACCCGGTGGTGGACACCGGCGGTGAGGGATGCTGTCAGGCTGAAGAAGGAGTCCTATTGGGCCTTTTTGGCCTGTGGGACCCCGGAAGCAGCAGATAGGTACCGACAGTCCAAGCGGCATGCGGCTCGGGTGGTTGCTGAGGCAAAAACTCGGGCGTGGGAGGAGTTCGGAGAGGCCATGGAGAATGACTTCCGTACGGCTTCGAGGCGATTCTGGTCCACCATCCGGCGTCTCAGGGGGGGAAAGCGGTACGCGACCAACACCATTTATGGTGGGGATGGCGTGCTGTTGACCTCAACTCGGGATGTTGTGAGTCGGTGGGCGGAGTACTTCGAAGACCTCC
>JBBPBX010103143.1:0-11931 GCA_038048925.1 Garcialebias charrua | reverse complement strand
GGTGATCAGTTTCCTCAATTTTAGTCAACCATCCGGTTGTGTTTTTCCAAACGCAGGAGTTTGCCAGTTGCGTACTGTTTCCTTTCACTTAGTGGTTTGCACTTCTTGTACAAATGCAAAGATTTTTCCAAAACTTAAACCACAACATCAACAATTTTACTACCTCACAATTTCACTTTGTTGTGTAGAAGACTTTGACTAGTTGAATACAACAATTGAGACAGATTTGACAGAGATAAGGTTGTCCAACTTGCCTGACAATATGGCCAGAGGACAAGGAAAAGGAATTGCTCATCAACACTGCTTTCTGGAACAAACAATAGTTCTTGACTGACCTCTGGAAAATATTGGTCCTGGTTGGTTGCACTCGGGGTTGTACCCAGGACCTACATGTGAATTAGACCTGGTGACTGCTATACTTTGGAATCAACGAAGCTCAATCAGAGGTAACTTATCAAACACACCATGTTCCTGTCTTCTTTATGACTTCCTACATTTCGACTGTGGTAAAGTACCCATATTTGGAAGTCCACAGATACTTCCTTGGTTATCTTCTTTTTTTTTTTTCTTACAATGAAGCTTTCTAAGCAAGGTAGTTTGGAATTCCTTTCGACATACTGAAGCTCCTACAGTCAATACAAGTCAAAATCAGGGTCTGAAAATTACTGTAGACATCTTTTAAGTCAACCTATGTTAAAGACCGTGTAAAGTAAATTTCAATGTGTGGTTTTAGTTTGTCACACGGCATAAATATGTGTTATTAATCACCCATATAAATCTGACTGATTAAAAACATTGTTTACCTTATAAAATTAAGTCTCAAAAATAATGAAAAAACATAATTTTCCCTTGGTCTGGAACGCTGGGGGCGTGTCAAAGCGTGGGCGTGGTTTCAGCGCAGTACTGCGGCCTGCAGCTGAGCTGTGTGTGGAGAGGCAGATAGGAGCAGAGCCAGTAAACCTGCTCTTTTTTTATCTGAGTTCTGGCTGTAACAGCAGCTACTTTTTCCAAGAGTTACGCTGTTTTTGTAAATAGTTTTCTTGTGTGTTTTTAATCTGGAATGAATTAAAAAAAAAAAAAAGTTGTACCATGCAGGAATTGAACCAATAAGGTTTGGGATAGAAGGTAAGTGCTTTTTCCATTGACCTATCCTGGCATTACAGATACTTGAAATAAAACCACGCGGTATAAAAACACGTTATGATTTGTGCGGGTGCCCTGACCATTGCGACATCCAGGGAAGATGCACGAACGAGGCATAATTGATTAGCTAGCTAACAATGAACAAAATATCTATGCTATTGCTATCTGATGCTATCTGCGATTTGCGAGTGAACGGCTCCACCGAGGCGAATTTATACGGCTGGAGCTGCAGGGGATGCGGCTATACTTAAGAAGACCGCGTGACGAAACTCGGTCACATTTAAAACACGCCTAAAAAATCCTGAAACAGAAATATCTTTATACACAGTTTGCTCTATAACTCCAAAATTAATTGAGCTACAATTTTGAGACTTTTTACTCATTTACAAGATTACAATTATGACATTTCATCCATCCATCCATCCATTTTCTTCCGCTTATCCGGGGTCGGGTCGCGGGGGTAGCAGCCTAAGTAGGGAGGCCCAGACTTCCCTCTCCCCAGCCACTTGGAGCAGCTCCTCTGGGGGAATCCCAAGGCGTTCCCAGGCCAGCCGAGAAACATAGTCCCTCCAGCGTATCCTGGGTCTTCCTCTGGGTCTCCTCCCGGTGGGACATGCCCGGAACACCTCACCAGGGAGGCGTCCAGGAGGCATCCTAACCAGATGCCCGAGCCACCTCAACTGGCTCCTCTCGATGTGGAGAAGCAGCGGCTCTACTCCGAGTCCCTCCCGGATGACTGAGCTTCTCACCCTATCTCTAAGGGAGAGTCCAGCCACCCTGCGGAGAAAACTCATTTCAGCCGCTTGTATCCGAGATCTTGTTCTTTCGGTCATAACCCAAAGCTCATGACCATAGATGAGGGTGGGAACGTAGATCGATCGGTAAATTGAGAGCTTTGCCTTTTGACTCAGCTCTCTCTTCACCACGACAGACCGGTACAGCGCCCGCTTCACTGCGGACGCTGCACCTATCCGCCTATCGATCTCACGCTCCAGTTTTCCCTCATTCGTGAACAAGATCCCGAGATACTTAAACTCCTCCACTTGGGTAAGGACCTCCTCCCCGACCCGGAGAGGGCACGCTACCCTTTTCCGGCTCAAGACCATGGCCTCGGATTTGGAGGAACTGATCCTCATCCCGGCCGCATCACATTCAGCTGCAAACCGCTCCAGCGAAAGCTGTAGATCACGAGCTGATGAAGCCAATAGGACCACATCATCTGCAAAAAACAGAGAAGCGATTCTAAGGCCACCAAAACGGATCCTCTCAACACCTTGGCTACGCCTAGAAATTCTGTCCATAAAAGTTATAAACAGAATCGGTGACAAAGGGCAACCTTGGCGGAGTCCAACTCTCACCGGAAACGAGCCTGACTTACTGCCGGCAATGCGGCATTTATAATGTTTATTGAAGAAAATATTGAAATTCACTTTACACGGTCTTTAAA
Organism: Garcialebias charrua; assembly: GCA_038048925.1. NCBI lineage: Eukaryota > Metazoa > Chordata > Actinopteri > Cyprinodontiformes > Rivulidae > Garcialebias > Garcialebias charrua. The sequence continues at coordinate 9,341 of JBBPBX010103143.1, read as the reverse complement.
TCATTTTTCTTAAAGTAAACCTTGAATACAATCTTTGAAATGGTCATGTAACTTCATAGTGTTTTGCAAAGATACACAACTTAGTAACTTCCACAACAAACAACAGATTACCGCTGTAAAATATTGTCACTTCTACAATGTAAGATGAAGCAACTCGAATGATTGTTACAGGTTTTTGTTAGTGAGGAACGTACAACCATTACTGAATGATGGTTCCACTGGGGTTTGAACCCAGGACCTTCTGCGTGTTAAGCAGACGTGATGCCCGCTACACCATGGAACCATGCAATGACAGACACCTGTGTACGTCAATGTGGCTTTTAATGTGCAAAAAAGTTTTGCAGATTCCATTATTTCCTTATTTACACTCATCCAGTTATGCATCGAAAGGAAGCTGTTTGCTTGCTGTGGACTGATACTTTTTATTTTGTGTATAGTAGCACTCGTACAGTTTCAAAGATTTTTCAAAAACCAAAATCCGCAGCATCAACAAATTAATAACTCACAATTTTATTAGGTTTTTTTTGGAAAGGTTTAAGTAATGTTTCTTTTTTTAAACAAGACAAATTTAAGCAGGAAAAGGGGTACAACTTCCTTTGTAGTATGATATGAGGTTCAATGATAACAATCTGCTGGTCAAAACTAATTCTATTAAAACAATAGAAGAGATGGACAACTTTTGGTTCCACTGGGACTTGAATCCAGGACCTTCTGCGTGTGAAGCAGACGTGATGCCCGCTACACCATGGAACCTCATTGCACAAGCCATCTGTGTACTTAGTGTGACTTCACATGTTTGTGAAAGTCTTGCGGTGATCAGTTTCCTCAATTTTAGTCAACCATCCGGTTGTGTTTTTCCAAACGCAGGAGTTTGCCAGTTGCGTACTGTTTCCTTTCACTTAGTGGTTTGCACTTCTTGTACAAATGCAAAGATTTTGGTCTAGTGGCAGGGCTTTTGACTACGGATCCGAAGGTCGCGGGTTCGCGCCCCGGCCACTACCCAGCTTGGGGTGTCTATGAGTGCACACCTATTTCTCCAGCTCCCCGGGCGCTTTCGGGCTGCTCACTGCACCACCTGGTAGGTGGTTGGGTTAAATGCAGAGACGAATTTTGTCTGTGTATGGGAACATATGCAGATGACAGGAATAGACATTATTATTATTTTTCCAAAACTTAAACCACAACATCAACAATTTTACTACCTCACAATTTTACTTTGTTGTGTAGAAGACTTTGACTAGTTGAATACAACAATTGAGACAGATTTGACAGAGATAAGGTTGTCCAACTTGCCTGACAATATGGCCAGAGGACAAGGAAAAGGAATTGCTCGTCAACACTGCTTTCTGGAACAAACAATAGTTCTTGACTGACCTCTGGAAAACATAAGTCCTGGTTGGTTGCACTTGGGGTTGTACCCAGGACCTACATGTGAATTAGACCTGGTGACTGCTACACTTTGGAATCATCGAAGCTCAATCAGAGGTAACTTATCAAACACACCTTGTTCCTGTCTTCTTTATGACTTCCTACTTTTCGACTGTGGTAAAGTACCCATATTCGGAAGTCCACAGATACTTTTTTGGTTATCTTCTTTTTTTTTCTTACAATGAAGCTTTCTAAGCAAGGTAGTTTGGAATTCCTTTCGACATACTGAAGCTCCTACAGTCAATACAAGTCAAAATCAGGGTCTGAAAATGACTTTAGACATCTTTTAAGTCAACCTATGTTAAAACATTTTCTTAAAGTAAACCTTGAATACAATCTTTGAAAAGGTCATGTAACTTCATAGTGTTTTATAAAGATACACAACTTAGTAACTTCCACAACAAACAACAGATTACCGCAGTAAAATATTGTCACTTCTACAATGTAAGATGAAGCAACTCAAATGATTGTTACAGGTTTTTGTTAGTGAAGAACGTACAACCATTACTGAATGATGGTTCCACTGGGGTTTGAACCCAGGACTTTCTGGGTGTAAAGCAGACGTGATGCCCGCTACACCATGGAACCATGCAATGACAGACACCTGTGTATGTCAATGTGGCTTTTAATGTGCAAAAAAGTTTTGCAGATTCCATTATTTCCTTGTTTACACTCATCCAGTTATGCATCGAAAGGAAGCTTTTTGCTTGCTATGGTCTGATACTTTTTATTTTGTGTATAGTAGCACTCGTACAGTTTCAAGGATTTTTCAAAAACCAAAATCCGCAGCATCAACAAATTAATAACTCACAATTTTATTAGGTTTTTTGGAAAGGTTTAAGTAATGTTTCTTTTTTTAACCAGACAAATTTAAGCAGGAAAAGGGGTACAACTTCCTTTGTAGTATGATATGAGGTTCAATGATAACAATCTGCTGGTCAAAACTAATTCTATTAAAAAAATAGAAGAGATGGACAACTTTTGGTTCCACTGGGACTTCAACCCAGGACCTTCTCCGTGTGAAGCAGACGTGATGCCCGCTACACCATGGAACCTCATTGCACAAGCCATCTGTGTACTTAGTGTGACTTCACATGTTTGTGAAAGTCTTGCGGTGATCAGTTTCCTCAATTTTAGTCAACCATCCGGTTGTGTTTTTCCAAACGCAGGAGTTTGCCAGTTGCGTACTGTTTCCTTTCACTTAGTGGTTTGCACTTCTTGTACAAATGCAAAGATTTTTCCAAAACTTAAACCACAACATCAACAATTTTACTACCTCACAATTTCACTTTGTTGTGTAGAAGACTTTGACTAGTTGAATACAACAATTGAGACAGATTTGACAGAGATAAGGTTGTCCAACTTGCCTGACAATATGGCCAGAGGACAAGGAAAAGGAATTGCTCATCAACACTGCTTTCTGGAACAAACAATAGTTCTTGACTGACCTCTGGAAAATATTGGTCCTGGTTGGTTGCACTCGGGGTTGTACCCAGGACCTACATGTGAATTAGACCTGGTGACTGCTATACTTTGGAATCAACGAAGCTCAATCAGAGGTAACTTATCAAACACACCATGTTCCTGTCTTCTTTATGACTTCCTACATTTCGACTGTGGTAAAGTACCCATATTTGGAAGTCCACAGATACTTCCTTGGTTATCTTCTTTTTTTTTTTTCTTACAATGAAGCTTTCTAAGCAAGGTAGTTTGGAATTCCTTTCGACATACTGAAGCTCCTACAGTCAATACAAGTCAAAATCAGGGTCTGAAAATTACTGTAGACATCTTTTAAGTCAACCTATGTTAAAGACCGTGTAAAGTAAATTTCAATGTGTGGTTTTAGTTTGTCACACGGCATAAATATGTGTTATTAATCACCCATATAAATCTGACTGATTAAAAACATTGTTTACCTTATAAAATTAAGTCTCAAAAATAATGAAAAAACATAATTTTCCCTTGGTCTGGAACGCTGGGGGCGTGTCAGCGCGTGGGCGTGGTTTCAGCGCAGTACTGCGGCCTGCAGCTGAGCTGTGTGTGGAGAGGCAGATAGGAGCAGAGCCAGTAAACCTGCTCTGTTTTTATCTGAGTTCTGGCTGTAACAGCAGCTACTTTTTCCAAGAGTTACGCTGTTTTTGTAAATAGTTTTCTTGTGTGTTTTTAATCTGGAATGAATTAAAAAAAAAAAAAAGTTGTACCATGCAGGAATTGAACCAATAAGGTTTGGGATAGAAGGTAAGTGCTTTTTCCATTGACCTATCCTGGCATTACAGATACTTGAAATAAAACCACGCGGTATAAAAACACGTTATGATTTGTGCGGGTGCCCTGACCATTGCGACATCCAGGGAAGATGCACGAACGAGGCATAATTGATTAGCTAGCTAACAATGAACAAAATATCTATGCTATTGCTATCTGATGCTATCTGCGATTTGCGAGTGAACGGCTCCACCGAGGCGAATTTATACGGCTGGAGCTGCAGGGGATGCGGCTATACTTAAGAAGACCGCGTGACGAAACTCGGTCACATTTAAAACACGCCTAAAAAATCCTGAAACAGAAATATCTTTATACACAGTTTGCTCTATAACTCCAAAATTAATTGAGCTACAATTTTGAGACTTTTTACTCATTTACAAGATTACAATTATGACATTTCATCCATCCATCCATCCATTTTCTTCCGCTTATCCGGGGTCGGGTCGCGGGGGTAGCAGCCTAAGTAGGGAGGCCCAGACTTCCCTCTCCCCAGCCACTTGGAGCAGCTCCTCTGGGGGAATCCCAAGGCGTTCCCAGGCCAGCCGAGAAACATAGTCCCTCCAGCGTATCCTGGGTCTTCCTCTGGGTCTCCTCCCGGTGGGACATGCCCGGAACACCTCACCAGGGAGGCGTCCAGGAGGCATCCTAACCAGATGCCCGAGCCACCTCAACTGGCTCCTCTCGATGTGGAGAAGCAGCGGCTCTACTCCGAGTCCCTCCCGGATGACTGAGCTTCTCACCCTATCTCTAAGGGAGAGTCCAGCCACCCTGCGGAGAAAACTCATTTCAGCCGCTTGTATCCGAGATCTTGTTCTTTCGGTCATAACCCAAAGCTCATGACCATAGATGAGGGTGGGAACGTAGATCGATCGGTAAATTGAGAGCTTTGCCTTTTGACTCAGCTCTCTCTTCACCACGACAGACCGGTACAGCGCCCGCTTCACTGCGGACGCTGCACCTATCCGCCTATCGATCTCACGCTCCAGTTTTCCCTCATTCGTGAACAAGATCCCGAGATACTTAAACTCCTCCACTTGGGTAAGGACCTCCTCCCCGACCCGGAGAGGGCACGCTACCCTTTTCCGGCTCAAGACCATGGCCTCGGATTTGGAGGAACTGATCCTCATCCCGGCCGCATCACATTCAGCTGCAAACCGCTCCAGCGAAAGCTGTAGATCACGAGCTGATGAAGCCAATAGGACCACATCATCTGCAAAAAACAGAGAAGCGATTCTAAGGCCACCAAAACGGATCCTCTCAACACCTTGGCTACGCCTAGAAATTCTGTCCATAAAAGTTATAAACAGAATCGGTGACAAAGGGCAACCTTGGCGGAGTCCAACTCTCACCGGAAACGGGCCTGACTTACTGCCGGCAATGCGGCATTTATAATGTTTATTGAAGAAAATATTGAAATTCACTTTACACGGTCTTTAAATCATTTTTCTTAAAGTAAACCTTGAATACAATCTTTGAAATGGTCATGTAACTTCATAGTGTTTTGCAAAGATACACAACTTAGTAACTTCCACAACAAACAACAGATTACCGCTGTAAAATATTGTCACTTCTACAATGTAAGATGAAGCAACTCGAATGATTGTTACAGGTTTTTGTTAGTGAGGAACGTACAACCATTACTGAATGATGGTTCCACTGGGGTTTGAACCCAGGCCCTTCTGCGTGTTAAGCAGACGTGATGCCCGCTACACCATGGAACCATGCAATGACAGACACCTGTGTACGTCAATGTGGCTTTTAATGTGCAAAAAAGTTTTGCAGATTCCATTATTTCCTTATTTACACTCATCCAGTTATGCATCGAAAGGAAGCTGTTTGCTTGCTGTGGACTGATACTTTTTATTTTGTGTATAGTAGCACTCGTACAGTTTCAAAGATTTTTCAAAAACCAAAATCCGTAGCATCAACAAATTAATAACTCACAATTTTATTAGGTTTTTTGGAAAGGTTTAAGTAATCTTTTTTTTAACCAGACAAATTTAAGCAGGAAAAGGGGTACAACTTCCTTTGTAGTATGATATGAGGTTCAATGATAACAATCTGCTGGTCAAAACTAATTCTATTAAAACAATAGAAGAGATGGACAACTTTTGGTTCCACTGGGACTTGAACCCAGGACCTTCTGCGTGTGAAGCAGACGTGATGCCCGCTACACCATGGAACCTCATTGCACAAGCCATCTGTGTACTTAGTGTGACTTCACATGTTTGTGAAAGTCTTGCGGTGATCAGTTTCCTCAATTTTAGTCAACCATCCGGTTGTGTTTTTCCAAACGCAGGAGTTTGCCAGTTGCGTACTGTTTCCTTTCACTTAGTGGTTTGCACTTCTTGTACAAATGCAAAGATTTTGGTCTAGTGGCAGGGCTTTTGACTACGGATCCGAAGGTCGCGGGTTCGCGCCCCGGCCACTACCCAGCTTGGGGTGTCTATGAGTGCACACCTATTTCTCCAGCTCCCCGGGCGCTTTCGGGCTGCTCACTGCACCACCTGGTAGGTGGTTGGGTTAAATGCAGAGACGAATTTTGTCTGTGTATGGGAACATATGCAGATGACAGGAATAGACATTATTATTATTTTTCCAAAACTTAAACCACAACATCAACAATTTTACTACCTCACAATTTTACTTTGTTGTGTAGAAGACTTTGACTAGTTGAATACAACAATTGAGACAGATTTGACAGAGATAAGGTTGTCCAACTTGCCTGACAATATGGCCAGAGGACAAGGAAAAGGAATTGCTCGTCAACACTGCTTTCTGGAACAAACAATAGTTCTTGACTGACCTCTGGAAAACATAAGTCCTGGTTGGTTGCACTTGGGGTTGTACCCAGGACCTACATGTGAATTAGACCTGGTGACTGCTACACTTTGGAATCATCGAAGCTCAATCAGAGGTAACTTATCAAACACACCTTGTTCCTGTCTTCTTTATGACTTCCTACTTTTCGACTGTGGTAAAGTACCCATATTCGGAAGTCCACAGATACTTTTTTGGTTATCTTCTTTTTTTTTCTTACAATGAAGCTTTCTAAGCAAGGTAGTTTGGAATTCCTTTCGACATACTGAAGCTCCTACAGTCAATACAAGTCAAAATCAGGGTCTGAAAATGACTTTAGACATCTTTTAAGTCAACCTATGTTAAAACATTTTCTTAAAGTAAACCTTGAATACAATCTTTGAAAAGGTCATGTAACTTCATAGTGTTTTATAAAGATACACAACTTAGTAACTTCCACAACAAACAACAGATTACCGCAGTAAAATATTGTCACTTCTACAATGTAAGATGAAGCAACTCGAATGATTGTTACAGGTTTTTGTTAGTGAAGAACGTACAACCATTACTGAATGATGGTTCCACTGGGGTTTGAACCCAGGACCTTCTGCGTGTAAAGCAGACGTGATGCCCGCTACACCATGGAACCATGCAATGACAGACACCTGTGTATGTCAATGTGGCTTTTAATGTGCAAAAAAGTTTTGCAGATTCCATTATTTCCTTGTTTACACTCATCCAGTTATGCATCGAAAGGAAGCTTTTTGCTTGCTATGGTCTGATACTTTTTATTTTGTGTATAGTAGCACTCGTACAGTTTCAAGGATTTTTCAAAAACCAAAATCTGCAGCATCAACAAATTAATAACTCACAATTTTATTAGGTTTTTTGGAAAGGTTTAAGTAATGTTTCTTTTTTTAACCAGACAAATTTAAGCAGGAAAAGGGGTACAACTTCCTTTGTAGTATGATATGAGGTTCAATGATAACAATCTGCTGGTCAAAACTAATTCTATTAAAAAAATAGAAGAGATGGACAACTTTTGGTTCCACTGGGACTTCAACCCAGGACCTTCTCCGTGTGAAGCAGACGTGATGCCCGCTACACCATGGAACCTCATTGCACAAGCCATCTGTGTACTTAGTGTGACTTCACATGTTTGTGAAAGTCTTGCGGTGATCAGTTTCCTCAATTTTAGTCAACCATCCGGTTGTGTTTTTCCAAACGCAGGAGTTTGCCAGTTGCGTACTGTTTCCTTTCACTTAGTGGTTTGCACTTCTTGTACAAATGCAAAGATTTTTCCAAAACTTAAACCACAACATCAACAATTTTACTACCTCACAATTTCACTTTGTTGTGTAGAAGACTTTGACTAGTTGAATACAACAATTGAGACAGATTTGACAGAGATAAGGTTGTCCAACTTGCCTGACAATATGGCCAGAGGACAAGGAAAAGGAATTGCTCATCAACACTGCTTTCTGGAACAAACAATAGTTCTTGACTGACCTCTGGAAAATATTGGTCCTGGTTGGTTGCACTCGGGGTTGTACCCAGGACCTACATGTGAATTAGACCTGGTGACTGCTATACTTTGGAATCAACGAAGCTCAATCAGAGGTAACTTATCAAACACACCATGTTCCTGTCTTCTTTATGACTTCCTACATTTCGACTGTGGTAAAGTACCCATATTTGGAAGTCCACAGATACTTCCTTGGTTATCTTCTTTTTTTTTTTCTTACAATGAAGCTTTCTAAGCAAGGTAGTTTGGAATTCCTTTCGACATACTGAAGCTCCTACAGTCAATACAAGTCAAAATCAGGGTCTGAAAATTACTGTAGACATCTTTTAAGTCAACCTATGTTAAAGACCGTGTAAAGTAAATTTCAATGTGTGGTTTTAGTTTGTCACACGGCATAAATATGTGTTATTAATCACCCATATAAATCTGACTGATTAAAAACATTGTTTACCTTATAAAATTAAGTCTCAAAAATAATGAAAAAACATAATTTTCCCTTGGTCTGGAACGCTGGGGGCGTGTCAAAGCGTGGGCGTGGTTTCAGCGCAGTACTGCGGCCTGCAGCTGAGCTGTGTGTGGAGAGGCAGATAGGAGCAGAGCCAGTAAACCTGCTCTTTTTTTATCTGAGTTCTGGCTGTAACAGCAGCTACTTTTTCCAAGAGTTACGCTGTTTTTGTAAATAGTTTTCTTGTGTGTTTTTAATCTGGAATGAATTAAAAAAAAAAAAAAGTTGTACCATGCAGGAATTGAACCAATAAGGTTTGGGATAGAAGGTAAGTGCTTTTTCCATTGACCTATCCTGGCATTACAGATACTTGAAATAAAACCACGCGGTATAAAAACACGTTATGATTTGTGCGGGTGCCCTGACCATTGCGACATCCAGGGAAGATGCACGAACGAGGCATAATTGATTAGCTAGCTAACAATGAACAAAATATCTATGCTATTGCTATCTGATGCTATCTGCGATTTGCGAGTGAACGGCTCCACCGAGGCGAATTTATACGGCTGGAGCTGCAGGGGATGCGGCTATACTTAAGAAGACCGCGTGACGAAACTCGGTCACATTTAAAACACGCCTAAAAAATCCTGAAACAGAAATATCTTTATACACAGTTTGCTCTATAACTCCAAAATTAATTGAGCTACAATTTTGAGACTTTTTACTCATTTACAAGATTACAATTATGACATTTCATCCATCCATCCATCCATTTTCTTCCGCTTATCCGGGGTCGGGTCGCGGGGGTAGCAGCCTAAGTAGGGAGGCCCAGACTTCCCTCTCCCCAGCCACTTGGAGCAGCTCCTCTGGGGGAATCCC
>JBBPBX010103142.1:0-11931 GCA_038048925.1 Garcialebias charrua | reverse complement strand
CCTGGTCTGAAACGCTGGGGGCGTGTCAGCGCGTGGGCGTGGTTTCAGCGCAGTACTGCACCCGTGTCCTGCACCCTGAATATGTTCGCGAAGGCTGGCAGCCTAATTGGAGTTCTCCAGCCCTACATTTGAACCTCCAGAGCCAGACTCTGAGTCAGACAGTGTAATTTGTGAAACTATCTGGAGTGAAATGGGAACTGCAAAGGCGAGTGCTGGCAGTGATCCTGATGTCTTCATGGTCTCTCGTTACAAAATCGATCCAGAGTTTTTTCAGGCGGTCATCTCTCGGAAACTTTAATAAAGTCACCAAGCGGGTGCCCTGACCATTGCGACATCCAGGGAAGATGCATGAACGAGGCATAATTGATTAGCTAGCTAACAATGAACAAAATATCTATGCTATTGCTATCTGCGATTAGCGAGTGAACGGCTCCACCGATGCGAAGATCTAATTTATACGGCTGGAGCTGCAGGGGGTGGGGCTATACTTAAGAAGACCGCGTGACGAAATGCGGTCACATTTAAAACACGCCTAAAAAAATCCTGAAACAGACATATCTTTACGTGATGACATCACAGACTGTGATGTCATCACGTAAATGCGTCACCACGACGAGTCCGTAGAACAAGTCAGAGAACCGATAAACAGAATCGTTAAGACAAGCAGCCTACAATTCCAGGGAATTGAACTCTAAAGAACTGTTTTTAAAAGAACCGGTTCTCGATTCCCATCCCTAAGCACAAGTCAAGCTGTTTCAGCAGAGAGCTTGAGGAAAAGTGTAAGACAGAGAAAACTCACAGAGAAAGGCCGAGCACTGCATGAAGAAAGATTAAACAAGCTTCAAACTCGTTTCAAGTTCAGTTATGACAAATGGAAAACTGTTGCCAAACAGGCGAAAAGAGCTCTTGATGCACCTCCATCCATCCATCCATCCATCCATTTTCGTCCGCTTATCCGGGGTCGGGTCGCGGGGGTAGCATCCTAAGTAGGGAGGCCCAGACTTCCCTCTCCCCAGCCACTTGAAGCAGCTCCTCTGGGGGAATCCCAAGGCGTTCCCAGGCCAGCCGAGAAACATAGTCCCTCCAGCGTGTCCTGGGTCTTCCTCTGGGTCTCCTCCCGGTGGGACATGCCCGGAACACCTCACCAGGGAGGCGTCCAGGAGGCATCCTAACCAGATGCCCGAGCCACCTCAACTGGCTCCTCTCGATGTGGAGAAGCAGCGGCTCTACTCCGAGTCCCTCCCGGATGACTGAGCTTCTCACCCTATCTCTAAGGGAGAGTCCAGACACCCTGCGGAGAAAACTCATTTCAGCCGCTTGTATCCGAGATCTCGTTCTTTCGGTCACAACCCAAAGCTCATGACCATAGATGAGGGTGGGAACGTAGATCGATCGGTAAATTGAGAGCTTTGCCTTTCGACTCAGCTCTCTCTTCACCACGACAGACCGGTACAGCGCCCGCTTCACTGCGGATGCTGCACCTATCCGCCTATCGATCTCACGCTCCAGTTTTCCCTCATTCGTGAACAAGACCCCGAGATACTTAAACTCCTCCACTTGGGGCAGGACCTCCTCCCCGACCCGGAGAGGGCATGCTACCCTTTTCCGGCTCAAGACCATGGCCTCGGATTTGGAGGAACTGATCCTCACCCCGGCCGCATCACACTCGGCTGCAAACCGCTCCAGCTCCAGTCTGAAATCTCAGACCTCCTCCTCTGTTAAGAGAGAAAAACCTTCTCTTAACAGAGGAGGAGGTCTGAGATTTCAACTTTCTAAGACTTATAACTCAGTTTTGGATTTGATTCCGAAACGTTTTACACCGGATGGGAGCAGAGATGTCTTGTCTGTAAATTAGACTAACAAAGTTCTCTGAGTAGCCTCTGTTGTTGGTTGGGAGGTGTTTTTTGTCAATTTACATACAGTTTTGTGTCTTCTACCAGAGACCTCAAGGGAACCCCCTACTGTTAAGGTGTGATCTTTCAATTTACATGTATGTGTTACAAACCCCCTTCTGTTAAGCTGTGATGTGTTGTTTTGTCAATTTAAATAGAATGGGCATGTTATCTCAGGTATGTTGTGGTGTTATTTCAGTTTCCAATTTCATATGTTGGTGCGTGGCATGTCAGCCTGTATAAAACTTCTCGGTCTCACAGCTTCCTTTCATTCAGAATTGAAAAAGACTTCTGGACAGAAGTCGAAACGTTTTCTGCAACAAATAAAGTCCAGTTGATCCTGTATTGAACGCCTTTTTTGATTTCATGATGTTGGAACTTTGCATAAAATTGCACAACATATATACTGTATCTTGTATCTAAAAAAGCTAAGTCTGGTCCTCTGGACATTCAAAAAAAAAAAAAAAGCAAAAAAACTGTAGAAACGTTTCGTCTTTCGTCCGAAAGACTTCCTCAGTCTGAGAAGCTGTTTCAGGGCAGCTGGTTTCGGTTGTCATCAGCCAACTGGTTGATCCACTGTGAGAGGGTGCTATTTATAAGACTGAGCTGAATACAGCTTCTCAGACTGAGGAAGTCCTTCGGACGAAAGACGAAACGTTTCTACTGTTTTTTTGCATTTTTTTGGACCAGACTTAGCTTTTTTAGATTTTTCTACCTGGATTATTGAGCATGTATCAAGGTGTATCTTGTATCATTTAGCTATGTTCGTTTTTGGAAACAAAATGATAAATATATGAAAATTTGATTCAAAGTTATTTTAAATTTGGCGCCGTGTGTCGTCACGGGAAATCCGGGTAATTCCGCATACGACGTCTGTGACGTTGCAACAAGAAAGTCTACTCTAACGCCCCTTGTAAATAACAATGGCGGACAATATAGAAACCGACAAATTTAGCGATCTTTCTCTTTCATTCTCTTCATTCATTAGCTCCTCAAAGTCCTTCCATCTTCCCATCACACTCCTCACTTGTTAGAACATTTCCATTCCCATCTTTAATAAGCCTAACCTGCTACACATCCTTTCCAGCCTGATCCCTCTGTCTTGCCAATCTGTACAAGTCCTTCTCGCCCTCTTTAGTGTCCAGTCTCCCATACAACTCATTGTACGCCCTCTGCTTTGCCTTGCTACTTCCCTCTTTGCTCTATGTCCCATCTCCTTATATTCCTGTCTCCTCTCTTCAGTCCTCTCACTGTCATATTTCTTCTTGGCTAATCTCTTTCTTTGAATGGCGTCCTGCACTTCACTATTCCACCACCAGGTTTCCTTATCTTCCATTCTCTGTCCAGATGACACACCAAGTACCTTCCTACCTGTCTCTCTAATTACTGTTGCTGTAGTAGCCCAGTCACTTGGAAGCTCTTTCTTACCACCCAGAGCCTTTAACAGCTCGTCTCTGAATTTCTCACAACATTCTTCCTTCTTTAGCTTCCACCATTTGGTCTTCTTCTCTGATTTTACTCTTTTTCTCTTCTTCGCAACAACAGTCATTCTACACACAACCATCCGATGCTGTCTGGCCACGCTCTCCCCTGCCACAACCTTACAGTCTCCAATCTCCCTCAGGTTTCCTCTTCTACACAGAATGTAGTCGACCTGTGTACTCCTGCCTCCACTCTTATAGGTCACTCTATGTTCCTCATTCTTTTGGAAATAGGTGTTGACTACAGCCATTTCCATTCTCTTGATATTTCTTAGAATTATGACAGACTTTTCTAGGCCTTTTTTGGTGACAGAAACGAGCCAGGTATGGAGGATGAGCGTGATTTTAAGTTTCTTTTTATGAACAATCTACATTCAGAGATTAGTTCATCGGCTAACCTCATGGCCAACTACAAAGAAAAAACCATGCGTGAATTTAAGGAGTGCGCTATACGTGTTTTTGAAACATACAAGCGACACAAGAAACCCTTAGAAGTGTATCCAGGTGAAAAGGTCAGATACCAACCGCTAGAACTTGAAGGAGCAAGAGCGCCAGCTCCCTCTTTTAAGGGAGGCGAGAAAAAACAAAATTTCCAACCTAACAAACCGCAAAATGAAGGTGTCCGCTGGAACAAAGACCCAAAGGGGTCTAGAGACCCGAAGTGGTGTAAGCCGCTTCAAGAGGATGAACCCCAATATCAAAAAGGGGGGACATTCCAAAAGAAAAAAAAATATGGGTCTTAAGGAGACTCATATGAAAAAGGGTGGTCCCAGAGGGTATCCCCGGGCAATGTGCCAGCTCCTGCACCTCAGACTGGACAGTCCGGGGCGAGGAAAAACCCATAGAAGTTCCAGAAAAAAAGCCCTAAACCTCTGTCCTCAGAAGAGATGGAGAACATACGTCGGTTGTTAGAAAGTTTGAACAAAACAAACAAGGAAAACAAACCTGGAGTAATGTGTAGCACTATCATTGATGGTAACTCAGAGCACACAAATAACAACAATGCCACAATTGCTGACAGTCACCAAGATACTGATGGTCAGGATGCTGACAATCAGGGTACAGACAGTCAACAAGACGTTGACTGTAACCATGACATCATTATGCTGGTGAAGATTCTCAGTCGTCCAGGACATGATAAAATCAAAAAAGGCGTTCAATACAGAACAAGTCTCTCACAGTCTCCTCATCGAATTGAGAAAGCTCATCGGATGATGAGCGAAACGTCTTGTTGCTACAAATAAAGTCCAGTTGTTCTGTATTGAACGCCTTTTTTGATTTTATCATGACATCATTGTGTAAGGATACAAAAAGGTCCGAGAGCCCTCATCAGAAAAAGGGGGAGAAACCTCACTCACTAAGGATAATGACTCGTCACAAACCGAACACTCGGACCCATGTGTGACTGCACTACCAGTACAAATGAATGAAAATGACACAGGCAATGGTAGACGTAACAAACGTCGGGAAAAAAACTGATAGGTTCCTGTGTAACATTATCAGGAACGGGCCCGCTAAGAAAGCTTACCTGTCAATCACATTGGAAGGGGTCCTCACAGAAGAGGCCCTCCTGGACGGTAGGGCCGACATAACCATTATGTCACCCACACTGTTAGAGGAGCTACGGATAGCCGCTAATGGTGTTGACAGGGAAATACCCCTCAAAGAATGTGCTGTAGTATTGCAGGGACTCTCAGAGACGAGAACAACCCTAACAGCTATAGCCATGGTTCACATGCAGATTGGCGAAACGACGCTAAACCACCCGGTACACGTGTCCACAGTTGACTAATTCCCATTTTTGGTTGGCCAAGATTTTATAAAGCGCTTCGACGCGATGATAGATTATGGCGATCAGACAATGTGGATCAGACTGAGCCAACCACTGCCGATCGATATGCCTACACAAGGTGACACTGACTGTCTAACAGATGGTACCGCAGAAGGCACGGATGACTCCCCAACCGAGATCACAAGCCCGGTAAATGAACCTTCAAATAGAGATGAGGCAGAAGAGACCCAACAGTTGGACCCAACCCTGACCCAACAAGAGAACCTCCTCTGCGAGCTGGAACAATCGGCACTCACTGAACACTACCTACCACAGGTAGACGAAGGTGTGGAGATCCACGGATCCCACACCGAAGACGATGTACTGTCCTCTGGGACAGATAAATCGGCAATCAGCCAAGCTTTCGATGAAACCTTGGTTCAAGAGCATTTGAGTCTAGAACTAATCAGAAATGACATAGTTTCTACAGACTCAAAGAGCCCCTCTTCAGTCAAGACGTGGGTAAACGCACTCAACAACGACAGTGACCCGTCGCAGTCTGAACAATCAGACACGTCTGCGACTGCGTCGACAGTTGTGACACACCTAAATTACACAGAAAGAGGTAAACGTAAGAAGAAACGTTGGCCGAAACCTAAATGGTTCCTGTGTACTGCCTACTCTCAGCTGCGAAAACAGCTTAAACTAAACAATGGCATCCTAATTTGTGCCCATGGACGGACGTCCTCACCTGTGTTTGTGGTCCCCCATGACCTCAGGGGGGTGATGTTAGGTCATGCCCACGTCAAAGACAAAGATTTCAATAACCCCACAAACGACAATGATCTTGCAAACTCACAGACTTCATGGGAAAATAAGGTCGTCCAAGCACACGATAGTAAATTAACTAAACAGTTGAAACTATATTAGTTGCTAAAAGAAACGGCTCCAACTAAAACTTAGAAACGCTAAGCCTAAACACCCACAACAAAAAACTAACTTTAACAAGCGTTTAAATCTGCAGGATTTAATTGACATCGGTTATAAAGCTAAGACCTGTTTTTCTTGTGTGATACACGTTGGAATCTGACGACAGGAGTGAGTTGAAGCAGTGAAACGTTGTTTTCTAGTTGCTTAATTGTTACTTTTGTTGTTGTTGAAACTTGGTATTGTTTTCTGAACACTCCCAGCCAAAAGATGTTTTTATTAATGTTAGTTAAAGACTTAAATGGATTTAACTATGCCAACATGCAGTTTCATTGTGTTAAACCTCAGTCAATGAAGAGTCAATGTAGTTTAAAGCTACTTTAGGTACCATAAACTACACTGGTCCCGTAATTTCTAAATTGAACCGATTCGATCGATTCTATTCTAGATCATCTGTTCATTTTGATGAGTCTCGCCATAGACTTCAAAATTTATAGGGAATACCAAAACCTACGTCGTCGTCTAAAAGGACAACAGACATTTAGACCAAACTATATTTTCTTTCTATATTTTAGTTTAACTTTAAGCTAGGTTATGAATGGAGGAATAGTTTGGAAGAAGAGGCCTTCGTTACAGAAGCCCTCCTGAACTGTCTATAGACGTAGATCTCTATATTTAACTTTTGATGCATGATCCACCCCTTACTTGGTAATTGTAGCTGATCTAAACCATGATTGCTTACATACCAGGTGCATATAGGTAAGGCTTAATGTAAAATCTCAATCATAAGCCCACCTAAAACCACATAAATGCATGACACATAGAACCAGAGTGGCACAGACTGGAAACCAACCAGCCTTCAACCTTCGATGTGGGGACCTGCTACTTCAACGTTGGTCTTCAACCTTCATCCAAGGGTCGCCTCCTCTGCGTCAATCGAGGGATCCCCTCTACATGCTGATAAAAACAATTGTTGCTGATGAAATCAACAACTCTAATCGATATGGAATTACCGCTGTGGATTATAAGACTTTGTTTTCCAAAGGATTAAAAGCTTTCCGCTATGGGATTACCTACGAACAGTATGGAATTTCCAAAAACATTATGGGATTATAATTTTTGATTTTTTCCACTTGCTGGATTACATCAAGATCATAGACATTTGGTGGTATCCTTTCGTGTTGGAACTCATCCCCATGGACAGGCGATGACTTCCAAAAGGGGGGATAATAATAATAATAATAATAATAATAATGAAGAAATCGAGTGATTACAATAGGCAACATACACAGATGACAAAAATGTGACATTTATTTATTTTTTTTATTTTTTTTTATTGTAGTGATCCAGACGGTGGTCTCTGATACACCTTCGTCTTTGATATGTCCCAGTGACACCCTTTCACTGATACTTTCAGTAAAAAGACATCAACACTATTTTATTACATTTATTTGAACCAAAACATATTATTTCAGAAGAGACTTCCTTTTAATGTGTGTTAATTCAGAACTAATTCTGAGAATAACTTGTCATTGTTTGATCATGTTTTATGCTATTTCAAAATGTTGATCACTTCATATGATGAATCAAACATCCATCCATCCATCCATCCATTTTCTTCCGCTTATCCGGGGTCGGGTCGCGGGGGTAGCAGCCTAAGTAGGGAGGCCCAGACTTCCCTCTCCCCAGCCACTTGGAGCAGCTCCTCTGGGGGAATCCCAAGGCGTTCCCAGGCCAGCCGAGAAACATAGTCCCTCCAGCGTATCCTGGGTCTTCCTCTGGGTCTCCTCCCGGTGGGACATGCCCGGAACACCTCACCAGGGAGGCGTCCAGGAGGCATCCTAACCAGATGCCCGAGCCACCTCAACTGGCTCCTCTCGATGTGGAGAAGCAGCGGCTCTACTCCGAGTCCCTCCCGGATGACTGAGCTTCTCACCCTATCTCTAAGGGAGAGTCCAGCCACCCTGCGGAGAAAACTCATTTCAGCCGCTTGTATCCGAGATCTTGTTCTTTCGGTCATAACCCAAAGCTCATGACCATAGATGAGGGTGGGAACGTAGATCGATCGGTAAATTGAGAGCTTTGCCTTTTGACTCAGCTCTCTCTTCACCACGACAGACCGGTACAGCGCCCGCTTCACTGCGGACGCTGCACCTATCCGCCTATCGATCTCACGCTCCAGTTTTCCCTCATTCGTGAACAAGATCCCGAGATACTTAAACTCCTCCACTTGGGTAAGGACCTCCTCCCCGACCCGGAGAGGGCACGCTACCCTTTTCCGGCTCAAGACCATGGCCTCGGATTTGGAGGAACTGATCCTCATCCCGGCCGCATCACATTCAGCTGCAAACCGCTCCAGCGAAAGCTGTAGATCACGAGCTGATGAAGCCAATAGGACCACATCATCTGCAAAAAACAGAGAAGCGATTCTAAGGCCACCAAAACGGATCCTCTCAACACCTTGGCTGCGCCTAGAAATTCTGTCCATAAAAGTTATAAACAGAATCGGTGACAAAGGGCAACCTTGGCGGAGTCCAACTCTCACCGGAAACGAGCCTGACTTACTGCCGGCAATGCGGACCAAGCTCTGACACCGGTCGTACAGGGACCTAACAGCCCATATCAATGGGCCTGGTACCCCATACTCCCGGAGTACCCGCCACAGAACCCCCCGAGGGACGCGGTCGAATGCCTTTTCCAAGTCTACAAAGCACATGTAAACTGGTTGGGCAAACTCCCACGCACCCTCCAGGACCCTGTTGAGGGTGTAGAGCTGGTCTAGTGTTCCACGACCAGGACGAAAACCACACTGCTCCTCCTGAATCCGAGGTTCGACTATCCGACGGACCCTCCTCTCCAGAACCCCTGAATAGACCTTACCAGGGAGGCTTAAGAGTGTGATCCCTCTATAGTTGGAACACACCCTACGGTCCCCCTTTTTGAATAGGGGAACCACCACCCCAGTCTGCCAATCCAAGGGAACTGCCCCCGATGTCCACGCGATATTGCAGAGTCGCGTAAGCCAACACAACCCCACAACATCCAGAGCCCTAAGGAACTCAGGACGAATCTCATCCACCCCCGGAGCCTTGCCACCGCGGAGCTTTTTAACCACCTCGGCGACCTCAGCACCAGAGATTGGAGAGCCCGACCCAAAGTCCCCAGGCTCCGCTTCCTCAGTGGAAGACGTGCCAGTAGGATTGAGGAGGTCTTCGAAGTATTCCGCCCACCGACTCACAACATCCCGAGTTGAGGTCAACAGCACGCCATCCCCACCATAAATGGTGTTGGTCGCGTACCGCTTTCCCCCCCTGAGACGCCGGATGGTGGACCAGAATCGCCTCGAAGCCGTACGGAAGTCATTCTCCATGGCCTCTCCGAACTCCTCCCACGCCCGAGTTTTTGCCTCAGCAACCACCCGAGCCGCATGCCGCTTGGACTGCCGGTACCTATCTGCTGCTTCCGGGGTCCCACAGGCCAAAAAGGCCCAATAGGACTCCTTCTTCAGCTGACAGCATCCCTCACCGCCGGTGTCCACCACCGGGTTCGAGGGTTGCCACCACGACAGGCACCAACAACCTTGCGGCCACAACTCCGATAAGCTGCCTCGACAATAGAGGCGCGAAACATGGCCCACTCGGGCTCAATGTCCCCCGCCTCCCTCGGAACGTGTTCAAAGCTCTCCCGGAGGTGGGAGTTAAAGCTCCGTCTTACGGGAGACTCTGCCAGACGTTCCCAGCAGACCCTCACAATACGTTTGGGTCTGCCAGGTCTGACCGTGTTATGAACCTGAGGGGGTTCAGAGTTTTTTTTAAAAACATCATTATTGTGTTTAGGTTGGCTGCAGTCTGCTAAAGAAAGCACCAGCAGCCTGTAGCTGCACTTTTTTTCACTCAGCCTAATCAGGCTTGATTAGCTCAGGTGAAACACCTGTTTGCTCTCAGCCTTTTAAATAGTCTGAGCTGAGACCTGAACACTGTGGAGCCTTTGCTTGGAGCAAGGGAGTTGTTGAGATTGCCAATTGAGGTTGGTGGACGCAAGCAAGGGGGCTTGTTGGAAATACTTGGAATCCTGTTGCAGGTAAAAACCAAGTTTTGCTCAAAGCAGTTTTATGCTGCATGTGTGTGTGTTCAGAAGTGTTCTCCACCCACTTTTGATCACTGTGAGTTGAGCACTCGTGTAGAATGCATTGAGCTTAGGCTCTTATATGACTTACAGTAAATGTCTTAAATGACTGGTGCTGCCTAAACAGCACATGTAGAGCAAAGGGTGCTCTTGTGACAGCCTTAGTATTTACTAGGGTTGTGTGAAACAAGTTTTAAGCTTGTTTGAGACTGGTGTAGGAAACACTAGATGTTTAACAGCTGGGAAGCTGTAGGATGTACAAACATTGAGGAGAGCTCCACCCTCTCCGCTTGTTTGTGAGTCTGCTCCAGGGGGAGTGGAAGGTGAGCTGGTTAAGCTCTTAAAGTGACTCTGGCTGCTTAAAGCAGAGTTCTGTGTGGGTTAAGGCACCTTAAGTGCTGGCTGCCACTTTGGTTTAACTTAAGAGGTGTGGGCCTGTGCCACAGGGGCCTGTTTGAGTTAATTTTGGAGACACTGAGGGCAGTGTCTGTGCAGTTGTTCAGGAGGACAACTGGGATCAACAGTGAGGGACTGTTACCTTTTTCTCTTTCTCATTTGTTTGTACTTTTGACTGTGTGGGTGCAGGTAGTCCAGTTCTCGTGTTTTGTTTATTTAGAGGGACTTCTTTGGTAAGGTAGATCGTCGCCTGGGGGGGTACGACGGTCCTGTACAGGATTGGATCAACCTGGGTGGCGTTTTATTGTTTTTGGCCTCGCCCACCAGTCCAACACTTATTTGTACTTTTTATTAATTTTCTTTTCCTTTGGACGCTGATCCAGGAGAGGACGCTCCAGTCCTGGTGAGAAGCCTGGGAGGACCCTGCCAGCCTGGAGGCTCTTAGTTTTAGTTTAATAAAAATCGTTTTAATTCTTTTTCTGTGTCAGTGTCCACTTTGTATGTTTTGGCCTTTACCGGTCGTAACATATAAATTGGGGGCTCGTCCGGGATATGAATGAACGAGCTGTTAGTTTAGTTTTGATTCAGTAGTTGTGCTGGATCTGAATGAACGAGCTGTTTTGGTTAGTTTAGGATTTGTCTGGGATGTGAATGAACAAACTAGTTTAGGAGTTGTGTTGGATTTGCATGAGCTAGTTTGTGTAGTGGTAAGCTGCTTGTTTGTTCTGTGCACCTACTGTGCATGTTGGTGGTGGTCTGTCTTTGAACAGACATTGTTTGAGCTTGGGTGCTTAAATATTTAATGGGGGCTCGTTGATTAGTTAAAACACAGTGTTTGTGACAGGCAGTTTCACAAATAGCCTTGAGCTGTGTTTTTGTGTGTTCTGTGCGGTGCACAGCTGACATACTTAATGGTGTTTGCTAGGTTGAACAGTTTTTCTGTTCACATTTATTTGGGGGTTTGTCAAAAGTGTGAACTTAAAAAAAAAATTAGTCACCAAATTTGTGAAGGACTTAACTTCAGCAGTTGGAAGCTGGCTGAAGCTTCTCTTTGGTGCTGATTGCAGAGTACTATCAGCTGTGTGTGTATGCTGCTGCCTGTGATACATTCAAGAGCAGTAGGGCATTTGTGTTTTGGTTTACTGTCATCTGTGTGCAGGACATTTGGTGGTGAACTGTTTGAGTAAGCTGTTTAAAAACAAAGAAACAGTTTTTTTGTTTTTGCTCAACAACATGGCTTTCAATTTAAAAAGATTTCTTGAACATCCCACAGTGCAAGTCTTTGTAGACTGCACAATAGAACAAAAGCTAAGGGTAGCAAACCATTTTAACATTGATG
>JBBPBX010103141.1:0-11931 GCA_038048925.1 Garcialebias charrua | reverse complement strand
TACATGTATATGTTTATGCATATATATACATCTATATGTTTATGCATATGTACATATATGCATATTCTTGTATATATACATATATGCATTTACATGTTTAAATGCATTTGCATATACAGTACATGTATATATGCACTTACATATACATGTATATATGCACTTACATATACATGTATATATGCACTTATATATACATGTAATAGGCATGTAAATATAACATGTTCAACTCAAATTGTGTGTGTTTGTGTGTGTGACTGTTTTGTGGTTTCTAAGGACAGTGTTTTGTCAGGACAGTAATGAGCTGTTATCTGATTGTCTGATTATAGCGTATTGCTGTCCTAACAAACCACTGTCCATTAAAACCACAAAACAGTCACACACACAAACACACACAATTTTAGTAGAACATGTTATATTTACATGTATATGTCTATCTGTACAGTATATGCATATATATACATGTATATGCATATATGTATATACACTGTACAGTACATGAATATGCATTTATGATATGCTTATATACATGTATATATGTATATTTGTGTGTATGTATATGACATAGATATCAATTATATAAATAATGCAGGGATTGTTAAGTATGACTTCAATATTATTAGTCACAGTTTTTAAATTTAT
Source organism: Garcialebias charrua (assembly GCA_038048925.1). Classification (NCBI taxonomy): domain Eukaryota; kingdom Metazoa; phylum Chordata; class Actinopteri; order Cyprinodontiformes; family Rivulidae; genus Garcialebias; species Garcialebias charrua. The sequence continues at coordinate 11,292 of JBBPBX010103141.1, read as the reverse complement.
AGTTTTCTTTCATTCAGCTAATTTTAATTTCATCTTAGTCCACCTATCATGAGAGGAGTTTTGTAAATACTCTGTCCATCCATCTTTCCTTTATGTGAGATGGATACTTTGGCCAAAAACAAACAATCATGTAATGTTTATTGGTTTACATGTGACAGCAGCTATCATCAAAATGTAGAATTTCCTCTAAATATAAGTATAAATGATCTCTTACAGATGTCATGTGAACACGTCCAGAGTCAGGAGATCGCAGGTAGCCAGAAGCACGATCAACTTCCTTTAAACACGAATACCAAGGTACATTTTAGTTCTTGTGTTCCTAAACAGAATTACTTGCTACGTGTGGTTTCATCAACCTTAATGTTCAATTATGTGTGTATAGGAGTGTACTATGGTTTTTATGGACAGTTGTTTGTTTGGACAGTCAGACGCTATAAACAATCAGACAATCAGTCAGATAACAGCTCATTACTGTCCTGACAAAACACTGTCCTTAAAAACCACAAAACAGTCACACACACAAACACACACAACTTCAGTTGAACATGTTATATTTACATGTATATGTCTATCTGTACATTATATGTATATGCATATATATACATGTATATGTTTATGCATATATACATCTATATGTTTATGCATATGTACATATATGCATATTCTTGTATATATACATATATGCATTTACATGTTTAAATGCATTTGCATATACAGTACATGTATATATGCACTTACATATACATGTATATATGCACTTACACATACATGTAAATAGGCACTTACATATACGTGTAATAGGCATGTAAATATAACATGTTCAACTCAAATTGTGTGTGTTTGTGTGTGTGACTGTTTTGTGGTTTCTAAGGACAGTGTTTTGTCAGGACAGTAATGAGCTGTTATCTGATTGTCTGATTATAGCGTATTGCTGTCCTAACAAACCACTGTCCATTAAAACCACAAAACAGTCACACACACAAACACACACAATTTTAGTAGAACATGTTATATTTACATGTATATGTCTATCTGATATGCATATATACATTTATATGCATATATGTATATACACTGTACAGTACATGAATATGCATTTATGATATGCTTATATACATGTATATATGTATATTTGTGTGTATGTATATGACATAGATATCAATTATATAAATAATGCAGGGATTGTTAAGTATGACTTCAATATTATTAGTCACAGTTTTTTAATTTATAGTTTTCTTTCATTCAGCTAATTTTAATTTCATCTTAGTCCACCTATCATGAGAGGAGTTTTGTAAATACTCTGTCCATTTATCTTTCCTTTATGTGAGATGGATACTTGGGCCAAAAACAAACAATCATGTAATGTTTATTGGTTTACATGTGACAGCAGCTATCATCAAAATGTAGAATTTCCTCTAAATATAAGTATAAATGATCTCTTACAGATGTCATGTGAACACGTCCAGAGTCAGGAGATCGCAGGTAGCCAGAAGCACGATCAACTTCCTTTAAACACGAATACCAAGGTACATTTTAGTTCTTGTGTTCCTAAACAGAATTACTTGCTACGTGTGGTTTCATCAACCTTAATGTTCAATTAGGTGTGTATAGGAGTGTACTATGGTTTTTATGGACAGTTGTTTGTTTGGACAGTCAGACGCTATAAACAATCAGACAATCAATCAGATAACAGCTCATTACTGTCCTGACAAAACACTGTCCTTAAAAACCACAAAACAGTCACACACACAAACACACACAACTTCAGTTGAACATGTTATATTTACATGTATATGTCTATCTGTACATTATATGTATATGCATATATATACATGTATATGTTTATGCATATATACATCTATATGTTTATGCATATGTACATATATGCATATTCTTGTATATATACATATATGCATTTACATGTTTAAATGCATTTGCATATACAGTACATGTATATATGCACTTACATATACATGTATATATGCACTTACACATACATGTAAATAGGCACTTACATATACGTGTAATAGGCATGTAAATATAACATGTTCAACTCAAATTGTGTGTGTTTGTGTGTGTGACTGTTTTGTGGTTTCTAAGGACAGTGTTTTGTCAGGACAGTAATGAGCTGTTATCTGATTGTCTGATTATAGCGTATTGCTGTCCTAACAAACCACTGTCCATTAAAACCACAAAACAGTCACACACACAAACACACACAATTTTAGTAGAACATGTTATATTTACATGTATATGTCTATCTGATATGCATATATACATTTATATGCATATATGTATATACACTGTACAGTACATGAATATGCATTTATGATATGCTTATATACATGTATATATGTATATTTGTGTGTATGTATATGACATAGATATCAATTATATAAATAATGCAGGGATTGTTAAGTATGACTTCAATATTATTAGTCACAGTTTTTTAATTTATAGTTTTCTTTCATTCAGCTAATTTTAATTTCATCTTAGTCCACCTATCATGAGAGGAGTTTTGTAAATACTCTGTCCATTTATCTTTCCTTTATGTGAGATGGATACTTGGGCCAAAAACAAACAATCATGTAATGTTTATTGGTTTACATGTGACAGCAGCTATCATCAAAATGTAGAATTTCCTCTAAATATAAGTATAAATGATCTCTTACAGATGTCATGTGAACACGTCCAGAGTCAGGAGATCGCAGGTAGCCAGAAGCACGATCAACTTCCTTTAAACACGAATACCAAGGTACATTTTAGTTCTTGTGTTCCTAAACAGAATTACTTGCTACGTGTGGTTTCATCAACCTTAATGTTCAATTAGGTGTGTATAGGAGTGTACTATGGTTTTTATGGACAGTTGTTTGTTTGGACAGTCAGACGCTATAAACAATCAGACAATCAATCAGATAACAGCTCATTACTGTCCTGACAAAACACTGTCCTTAAAAACCACAAAACAGTCACACACACAAACACACACAACTTCAGTTGAACATGTTATATTTACATGTATATGTCTATCTGTACATTATATGTATATGCATATATATACATGTATATGTTTATGCATATATACATCTATATGTTTATGCATATGTACATATATGCATATTCTTGTATATATACATATATGCATTTACATGTTTAAATGCATTTGCATATACAGTACATGTATATATGCACTTACATATACATGTATATATGCACTTACACATACATGTAAATAGGCACTTACATATACGTGTAATAGGCATGTAAATATAACATGTTCAACTCAAATTGTGTGTGTTTGTGTGTGTGACTGTTTTGTGGTTTCTAAGGACAGTGTTTTGTCAGGACAGTAATGAGCTGTTATCTGATTGTCTGATTACTGTATAGCGTATTGCTGTCCTGACAAAACACTGTCCTTAAAAACCACAAAACAGTCACACACACAAACACACACAACTTCAGTTGAACATGTTATATTTACATGTATATGTCTATCTGTACATTATATGTATATGCATATATATACATGTATATGTTTATGCATATATACATCTATATGTTTATGCATATGTACATATATGCATATTCTTGTATATATACATATATGCATTTACATGTTTAAATGCATTTGCATATACAGTACATGTATATATGCACTTACATATACATGTATATATGCACTTACACATACATGTAAATAGGCACTTACATATACGTGTAATAGGCATGTAAATATAACATGTTCAACTCAAATTGTGTGTGTTTGTGTGTGTGACTGTTTTGTGGTTTCTAAGGACAGTGTTTTGTCAGGACAGTAATGAGCTGTTATCTGATTGTCTGATTACTGTATAGCGTATTGCTGTCCTGACAAAACACTGTCCTTAAAAACCACAAAACAGTCACACACACAAACACACACAACTTCAGTTGAACATGTTATATTTACATGTATATGTCTATCTGTACATTATATGTATATGCATATATATACATCTATATGTTTATGCATATGTACATATATGCATATTCTTGTATATATACATATATGCATTTACATGTTTAAATGCATTTGCATATACAGTACATGTATATATGCACTTACATATACATGTATATATGCACTTACATATACATGTATATATGCACTTATATATACATGTAATAGGCATGTAAATATAACATGTTCAACTCAAATTGTGTGTGTTTGTGTGTGTGACTGTTTTGTGGTTTCTAAGAACAGTGTTTTGTCAGGACAGTAATGAGCTGTTATCTGATTGTCTGATTACTGTATAGCGTATTGCTGTCCTGACAAAACACTGTCCTTAAAAACCACAAAACTGTCACACACACAAACACACACAACTTCAGTTGAACATGTTATATTTACATGTATATGTCTATCTGTACATTATATGTATATGCATATATATACATGTATATGTTTATGCATATATACATCTATATGTTTATGCATATGTACATATATGCATATTCTTGTATATATACATATATGCATTTACATGTTTAAATGCATTTGCATATACAGTACATGTATATATGCACTTACATATACATGTATATATGCACTTACATATACATGTATATATGCACTTATATATACATGTAATAGGCATGTAAATATAACATGTTCAACTCAAATTGTGTGTGTTTGTGTGTGTGACTGTTTTGTGGTTTCTAAGGACAGTGTTTTGTCAGGACAGTAATGAGCTGTTATCTGATTGTCTGATTACTGTATAGCGTATTGCTGTCCTGACAAAACACTGTCCTTAAAAACCACAAAACGGTCACACACACAAACACACACAACTTCAGTTGAACATGTTATATTTACATGTATATGTCTATCTGTACATTATATGTATATGCATATATATACATATATATGTTTGTGCATATATACATCTATATGTTTATGCATATGTACATATATGCATATTCTTGTATATATACATATATGCATTTACATGTTTAGATGCATTTGCATATACAGTACATGTATATATTCACTTACATATACATGTATATATGCACTTACATATACATGTATATATGCACTTATATATACATGTAATAGGCATGTAAATATAACATGTTCAACTCAAATTGTGTGTGTTTGTGTGTGTGACTGTTTTGTGGTTTCTAAGGACAGTGTTTTGTCAGGACAGTAATGAGCTGTTATCTGATTGTCTGATTATAGCGTATTGCTGTCCTAACAAACCACTGTCCATTAAAACCACAAAACAGTCACACACACAAACACACACAATTTTAGTAGAACATGTTATATTTACATGTATATGTCTATCTGATATGCATATATACATTTATATGCATATATGTATATACACTGTACAGTACATGAATATGCATTTATGATATGCTTATATACATGTATATATGTATATTTGTGTGTATGTATATGACATAGATATCAATTATATAAATAATGCAGGGATTGTTAAGTATGACTTCAATATTATTAGTCACAGTTTTTAAATTTATAGTTTTCTTTCATTCAGCTAATTTTAATTTCATCTTAGTCCACCTATCATGAGAGGAGTTTTGTAAATACTCTGTCCATTTATCTTTCCTTTATGTGAGATGGATACTTGGGCCAAAAACAAACAATCATGTAATGTTTATTGGTTTACATGTGACAGCAGCTATCATCAAAATGTAGAATTTCCTCTAAATATAAGTATAAATGATCTCTTACAGATGTCATGTGAACACGTCCAGAGTCAGGAGATCGCAGGTAGCCAGAAGCACGATCAACTTCCTTTAAACACGAATACCAAGGTACATTTTAGTTCTTGTGTTCCTAAACAGAATTACTTGCTACGTGTGGTTTCATCAACCTTAATGTTCAATTATGTGTGTATAGGAGTGTACTATGGTTTTTATGGACAGTTGTTTGTTTGGACAGTCAGACGCTATAAACAATCAGACAATCAATCAGATAACAGCTCATTACTGTCCTGACAAAACACTGTCCTTAAAAACCACAAAACAGTCACACACACAAACACACACAACTTCAGTTGAACATGTTATATTTACATGTATATGTCTATCTGTACATTATATGTATATGCATATATATACATGTATATGTTTATGCATATATACATCTATATGTTTATGCATATGTACATATATGCATATTCTTGTATATATACATATATGCATTTACATGTTTAAATGCATTTGCATATACAGTACATGTATATATGCACTTACATATACATGTATATATGCACTTACACATACATGTAAATAGGCACTTACATATACGTGTAATAGGCATGTAAATATAACATGTTCAACTCAAATTGTGTGTGTTTGTGTGTGTGACTGTTTTGTGGTTTCTAAGGACAGTGTTTTGTCAGGACAGTAATGAGCTGTTATCTGATTGTCTGATTACTGTATAGCGTATTGCTGTCCTGACAAAACACTGTCCTTAAAAACCACAAAACAGTCACACACACAAACACACACAACTTCAGTTGAACATGTTATATTTACATGTATATGTCTATCTGTACATTATATGTATATGCATATATATACATGTATATGTTTATGCATATATACATCTATATGTTTATGCATATGTACATATATGCATATTCTTGTATATATACATATATGCATTTACATGTTTAAATGCATTTGCATATACAGTACATGTATATATGCACTTACATATACATGTATATATGCACTTACACATACATGTAAATAGGCACTTACATATACGTGTAATAGGCATGTAAATATAACATGTTCAACTCAAATTGTGTGTGTTTGTGTGTGTGACTGTTTTGTGGTTTCTAAGGACAGTGTTTTGTCAGGACAGTAATGAGCTGTTATCTGATTGTCTGATTATAGCGTATTGCTGTCCTAACAAACCACTGTCCATTAAAACCACAAAACAGTCACACACACAAACACACACAATTTTAGTAGAACATGTTATATTTACATGTATATGTCTATCTGATATGCATATATACATTTATATGCATATATGTATATACACTGTACAGTACATGAATATGCATTTATGATATGCTTATATACATGTATATATGTATATTTGTGTGTATGTATATGACATAGATATCAATTATATAAATAATGCAGGGATTGTTAAGTATGACTTCAATATTATTAGTCACAGTTTTTAAATTTATAGTTTTCTTTCATTCAGCTAATTTTAATTTCATCTTAGTCCACCTATCATGAGAGGAGTTTTGTAAATACTCTGTCCATCCATCTTTCCTTTATGTGAGATGGATACTTTGGCCAAAAACAAACAATCATGTAATGTTTATTGGTTTACATGTGACAGCAGCTATCATCAAAATGTAGAATTTCCTCTAAATATAAGTATAAATGATCTCTTACAGATGTCATGTGAACACGTCCAGAGTCAGGAGATCGCAGGTAGCCAGAAGCACGATCAACTTCCTTTAAACACGAATACCAAGGTACATTTTAGTTCTTGTGTTCCTAAACAGAATTACTTGCTACGTGTGGTTTCATCAACCTTAATGTTCAATTAGGTGTGTATAGGAGTGTACTATGGTTTTTATGGACAGTTGTTTGTTTGGACAGTCAGACGCTATAAACAATCAGACAATCAGTCAGATAACAGCTCATTACTGTCCTGACAAAACACTGTCCTTAAAAACCACAAAACAGTCACACACACAAACACACACAACTTCAGTTGAACATGTTATATTTACATGCATTACTGGGCGACCGTGGTGTAGTGGTAATGGCAGTCGACCCCTGATCGGAAGGTTGGAGGTTCGAATCCCGCATCCGCCCACCATGTGTTGTGTGTCCCTGGGCAAGACACTTAACCCCGAGTTGCTCCCGGTAGGTCTGGATGGCGCCTTGCAAGGCAGGCTACCACTACCGGTGTATGAATGTCTGAATGAATGGGTGGATGGCTGGTATTGTAAAGCGCTTTGGGGCTCCTCACAGGGGGCTGGAAAGCGCTATATAAATAAGCTCCATTTACCATTTACCATTTACATGTATATGTCTATCTGTACATTATATGTATATGCATATATATACATGTATATGTTTATGCATATATACATCTATATGTTTATGCATATGTACATATATGCATATTCTTGTATATATACATATATGCATTTACATGTTTAAATGCATTTGCATATACAGTACATGTATATATGCACTTACATATACATGTATATATGCACTTACACATACATGTAAATAGGCACTTACATATACGTGTAATAGGCATGTAAATATAACATGTTCAACTCAAATTGTGTGTGTTTGTGTGTGTGACTGTTTTGTGGTTTCTAAGGACAGTGTTTTGTCAGGACAGTAATGAGCTGTTATCTGATTGTCTGATTACTGTATAGCGTATTGCTGTCCTGACAAAACACTGTCCTTAAAAACCACAAAACAGTCACACACACAAACACACACAACTTCAGTTGAACATGTTATATTTACATGTATATGTCTATCTGTACATTATATGTATATGCATATATATACATGTATATGTTTATGCATATATACATCTATATGTTTATGCATATGTACATATATGCATATTCTTGTATATATACATATATGCATTTACATGTTTAAATGCATTTGCAAATACAGTACATGTATATATGCACTTAAATATACATGTATATATGCACTTACACATACATGTAAATAGGCACTTACATATACGTGTAATAGGCATGTAAATATAACATGTTCAACTCAAATTGTGTGTGTTTGTGTGTGTGACTGTTTTGTGGTTTCTAAGGACAGTGTTTTGTCAGGACAGTAATGAGCTGTTATCTGATTGTCTGATTACTGTATAGCGTATTGCTGTCCTGACAAAACACTGTCCTTAAAAACCACAAAACAGTCACACACACAAACACACACAACTTCAGTTGAACATGTTATATTTACATGTATATGTCTATCTGTACATTATATGTATATGCATATATATACATCTATATGTTTATGCATATGTACATATATGCATATTCTTGTATATATACATATATGCATTTACATGTTTAAATGCATTTGCATATACAGTACATGTATATATGCACTTACATATACATGTATATATGCACTTACATATACATGTATATATGCACTTATATATACATGTAATAGGCATGTAAATATAACATGTTCAACTCAAATTGTGTGTGTTTGTGTGTGTGACTGTTTTGTGGTTTCTAAGAACAGTGTTTTGTCAGGACAGTAATGAGCTGTTATCTGATTGTCTGATTACTGTATAGCGTATTGCTGTCCTGACAAAACACTGTCCTTAAAAACCACAAAACTGTCACACACACAAACACACACAACTTCAGTTGAACATGTTATATTTACATGTATATGTCTATCTGTACATTATATGTATATGCATATATATACATGTATATGTTTATGCATATATACATCTATATGTTTATGCATATGTACATATATGCATATTCTTGTATATATACATATATGCATTTACATGTTTAGATGCATTTGCATATACAGTACATGTATATATGCACTTACATATACATGTATATATGCACTTACATATACATGTATATATGCACTTATATATACATGTAATAGGCATGTAAATATAACATGTTCAACTCAAATTGTGTATGTTTGTGTGTGTGACTGTTTTGTGGTTTCTAAGGACAGTGTTTTGTCAGGACAGTAATGAGCTGTTATCTGATTGTCTGATTACTGTATAGCGTATTGCTGTCCTGCAGTGGTGGGCCTCCAACCGCTAGGTAGCGCTGTTGCGCTAATCCGCTTGTAGCGTTGCTAAATAATCTGTTAGCTTTACAGCGGATTGACTAAGTTTTATAATTCATAAGCAGATTTATTCTATTTTTATTTAAAATGCAGTACCGCTAATAACTAATTATCTATCAGTAAAAACGAAATAACGTATTTACGAGCAGCACCGGATGTGGTCCGTCACAAAAAAGCGTCCCCCTCAGTCACTTGGTGTGTGCTCTCTCTATAGCAGTTAGCAGCCAGTGTGTTACTCTGCAGCCTTATTGCTTGTTTTAGAAGAGTCAGACGAAGACTTTTTAACATGGATGGTGAACTTATGGATGTTTCTCAGGGCCTACGCGACGCGTCTGGATTTAAAAATTGAATTTCGCCACATTAGCACTCTTCAAAATGGCGTCCGTGACAGCCAAAGAAGCCAGGATTTTACAACAAAACACGGTAAAACAATTATTTCTTTGCTGAGAAAAATATATTTCATAGCTGACGTTATAGCACAAGTTTTTCTGAGCTTGAGAGTTTCACGAAATGGTCAAATCTGCTGGATTTAAAAAAGTAGTTCACCATTAGGACTCTTCAAGATGGCGTCCGCAGGGCAGCAAACACATACTCAGGGAATCACAAGGAACTCAGGAGACAGAGGCAACAGGAGACAATGCCAGGACAATGATAAACACAGAGATACAGACTTATTTTTTATTTGATTTGATGTTCATTCATTCATTTTAAAAGAACAATACAAAACAGTTTCATCAGATACAAGGATGAATAGACTTTTAGCTGAATGGATGGATGGATAGACAGTTAGCTGGATGGATGATCTTTAACAAGTTCTAAAATCATTAAAATTTAACCTCAGCTTGTGCCTCTGACCCAACAGAACCTCAGCAGCAGCAGAATCCTCTGTGGTTCTCTGACTTCATCAGTCTGCAGGACTTCATCAGTCTCTCTCCTGGTTCTGGAGGAGTTCTGACCCACTCTAAATTTCCATTGTTGCTTCAGTTCTTTGAGGTTTCTGCTCTCTGAAGGGTTCAGGTTCTGGACTCTGACTGGGCCGTTGATTTGATTTGATTTGATGTTTATTCATTCATTTTAAAAGAACAATACAAAACACAGTTTCATCAGATAGAAGAATACAAGTAGGATAAAATGAAAGGAGCAGAAAGAATATGAAATCTTATTATATCTGCCCCTTATTTATTTCACAGTTTGTTCAACCAATGATAACCTTCAAACTACATCACAAAATGAATAAATCTACTAATTTATCTAACTGTAATACTGTACACAAACACACTAAGCTACATCATATACTGTATAGTTTTTGAGCAAGTCCTTTTCGACCTTTTTCTTAAATGTATACAACTCAAACAACGTACTGTATAACAGTTCATGCACCGCTAGTTGGCAGTGTAGTGCAAATATTGCATAACT
>JBBPBX010103140.1:0-11931 GCA_038048925.1 Garcialebias charrua | reverse complement strand
TTTCTTGCTGGAGGCGTTAGCCTCTGTTGAGGAACAACACCATTGGATAATTTGAACAGGGAAAAGCATTCTGCTCCCTCCCCTCTGCATCGCTTTGAATGAGCGGGGTGAACTTGACTGACAACTGCTCCGCCCCCTCTGCAGCTTTTTCCCTCTGCCGGCTGCCGCGATGCATATTGTGTTTATATGTTTAAAACGTTTTAATAAAATAAAACCATGGATCGCTGGTCCAGCTCACCAGAAGACCAGAAAATCTGATGGGACTCAGTCAGCAACGTAAAACCCGAGTTTGGTGACAACCTCAGCCATTTCCGTGTTCATTTTACTCAGCGGAGGGAGAGGAGGAGAAGGAGGACGAGGGAGCGATTTCTTGACTTTTGGAGAAAAAAAAACAAAAGAAAACTCCAGATAAGGGATTAAGAAGGGGAAATTAATAAATGTGTGTCACATAGAAAACAGTCCTGCATCGCTTTGAATGAGAACATGCCGCTGCTCGCTGACTGAGCGCTGGCAGAGCCCTTTTATAGGGCTCTGCGCGCTGGGACAGGTGGGGGCGTGGGTTAGGGTCCAAAACTCCGCCCCTTCTGTTCTCTGATTGGTCCGAACAAAAATCTACCGGAGAAATCCTTGTGGGTGGGTGAAGTCCCAGACTGTGCAGTGAAGGGAAATGAGAATTGAGCGGAGCTGTGCAGGAAGGCGAGGGCCAGGCTACCAGAAAATAGACCTTTTATTGAAACTATCACAGAATTACATTAAACATTGGTATCGATATTAGCTCTGATTTAATAACTACGTTGACAAGAATTCAAATTAAAACAAACAGACAATTAAAACTTAACTGTTGGCACATTACTTGACAGATTAAATGCTTATGAAAATAAGAAATAGGAGGAAGGAATACTGGAAGCTAAGTTAAGCTAAAGTTGGTTACTTTGAACCAGACTGGGTGACACCGTTTCCCCCACACGAACAGACTGCTGGGCTCCCGCACGCTCAAACACACCACGGCTCGTTACCTGTTGAAGGTTCGTCTCTTGGAGACAAGAGTGGAGAAGTTTGTGGACACACACGTGGATGGGTTTGTCCAGTGGCCGTCCAGTTGGACTTCAGCGTGAGTGTGCTGATTCACGATACGAGGAACTCGCCTCCCTCGGCAGGAAACAACGGTCAAGCGCACAGACTGACTTTCAAAATAAAACTTTAGAAAACAAATTCTTCCAGAAGAGTGACAGGATCACAGTAAGGCTTTACTATGATCCTAGCGGAGACGTGGGTCGTTGACACATGACCGGGCCGTCTCCAGCTTTTCCAGAGGAGAGAGCAGGTTGACAGTTCGTTCTCCTCGAAACTCTAAAGCCAAAAATGCAGGAAGTGCCCTTTAAGAAGGGGGTGTGACTTAGTCACATACTTCCTGCTGATTGGCTGTCCATCACTAGAGAAGGAGTGACTTTGCAAGTGAGTGAGTTTGAGTGACAGATGATAGGGTAGACAAAACATAGAAAACATAAGTGAGAAGATGCAGGTGCATGTGATTTGTTTTGAGAACAGATTCATTGTTTTTAGAAAGGACGGGAGACCGAAAGCAAGCTATGTCTAGCACTTTTCCTTCGAAACAAAAACAGTTCAAACAAATACGAAGGATTGTTCATTCAACTTTAGACACTTATTCTGCATAGAGCAGACAGTTTAAAGCATGATCATTCTGAGATGTTCTCTTAACTTTGTCATATTTAAAATATACCAGCTTAGTGAAATCATCATTGAAATGACAAAAATACTGTTTGATCAATTCTGAATTAACACACATTAAAGAGAAAGTTCAATCTGATTAATTAGTGTCCATTAATTCATAATAATTGTTAAAAATATAAGTGTCCATTTGTCTCCTTGAGGGCCTCAAGAAGGTGTAACACTTAGAGTTCCAGAGAGATGCAGAGAGGTGTACATGAAGGTCAAGCCTAAAATATCAGAGGCTAGGTGTATCACTACAGAGGTGAAGAGAGTGTCAGATAGGGTGATGTGTCTGAAGGTAGAAGTAGAAGGTCTGATGCTAAACATAGTCAGTGGTTATGCTCCACAGGTTGGATGTGATGGGGAGGAGAAAGATACATTTTGGAAAGATTTGGATGAAGTGATAGAGAGTATTCCCAGGGAGGAAAGAGTGGTGATTGGAGCAGACCTGAATGGACATGTTGGTGAAGGAAACAGAGGGGATGAGGAAGTGATGGGTAGGTTTGGTGTCAAGGAAAGAAACCAGGAAGGACAGATGGTGGTGGATTTTGCCAAGAGAATGGAAATGGCTATAGTCAATACCTATTTCCAAAAGAGGGAGGAACATAGAGTGACCTATAAGAGTGGAGGAAGGAGTACGCAGGTCGACTACATTCTGTGTAGAAGAGGAAACCTGAGGGAGATTGGAGACTGTAAGGTTGTGGCAGGGGAGAGCGTGGCCAGACAGCATCGGATGGTTGTGTGTAGAATGACTGTTGTTGCGAAGAAGAGAAAAAGAGTAAAACCAGAGAAGAAGACCAAATGGTGGAAGCTAAAGAAGGAAGAATGTTGTGAGAAATTCAGAGACGAGCTGTTAAAGGCTCTGGGTGGTAAGAAAGAGCTTCCAAGTGACTGGGCTACTACAGCAACAGTAATTAGAGAGACAGGTAGGAAGGTACTTGGTGTGTCATCTGGACAGAGAATGGATGATAAGGAAACCTGGTGGTGGAATAGTGAAGTGCAGGATGCCATTCAAAGAAAGAGATTAGCCAAGAAGAAATATGACAGTGAGAGGACTGAAGAGAGGAGACAGGAATATAAGGAGATGGGACATAGAGCAAAGAGGGAAGTAGCTAAGGCAAAGCAGAGGGCGTACAATGAGTTGTATGGGAGACTGGACACTAAAGAGGGCGAGAAGGACTTGTACCGATTGGCAAGACAGAGGGATCAGACTGGAAAGGATGTGCAGCAGGTTAAGCTTATTAAAGATGGTAATGGGAATTTTCTAACAAGTGAGGAGAGTGTGATAGGAAGATGGAGGGATTACTTTGAGGAGCTAATGAATGAAGAGAATGAAAGAGAAAGAAGAATAGAGGTCATATAAACTGTGGACCAGGAAGTGGGAAAAATTAGTGAGGGTGAAGTCCGGAAATCTCTGAAAAGAATGAAGATGGGGAAGGCAGTAGGACCTGATGAGATACCAGTGGAGGTTTGGAAATGTCTTGGAGAGATGGCAGTGAGGTTTTTGACTCAAATATTTAATGGAATATTTGAGGGTGAGAAAATGCCTGAAGAATGGAGAAGAAGTGTGCTGGTGCCCATTTTTAAGAACAAGGGTGATGTACAGAGTTGTAGCAACTACAGGGGAATTAAATTGATGAGCCACACGATGAAGATCTGGGAGAGAGTTGTGGAAGCCAGACTTAGACAAGAGGTGACTATCTGTGAGCAACAGTATGGTTTCATGCCAAGAAAGAGCACCACAGATGCCATCTTTGCTTTGAGGATGTTGATAGAAAAGTACAGAGAGGGTCAGAAAGAACTCCATTGTGTGTTTGTGGATTTAGAAAAAGCATATGACAGGGTGCCAAGAGTGTGGTATGAGGAAATCTGGAGTGGCAGAAAAGTATGTTAGACTGGTACAGGACATGTATGAAGACAGCAGGACAGTGGTGAGATGTGCTGTAGGAGTGACAGATAGCTTCAAGGTGGAGGTGGGATTGCATCAAGGATCGGCTCTGAGCCCCTTCTTGTTTGCTCTGGTGATGGACCGACTAACAGATTAGGTCAGGCAGGAATCCCCATGGACTATGATGTTTGCAGATGATATTGTGATATGTGGTGAGAACAGGGAACAGGTAGAAGAGAACTTGGAGAGGTGGAGGTATGCACTTGAAAGAAGAGGAATGAAAGTCAGCCATAGTAAGGCAGAGTACATGTGTGTGAATGAGAGGGAGGCCAGTGGAACAGTGAGGCTAAGGAGCAGAGGTCACAAAGGTGCAGGACTTCAAGTACTTGGGGTCTACTGTCCGGGAATATGGGGACTGTGGGAAAGAAGTGAAAAAGAGAGTCCAGGCAGGATGGAGTGGATGGAGAAAAGTTTTAGGAGTGATTTTTGACAAAAAGGTGTCAGCAAAGGTCAAAGAAAAGTTTACAAGACAGTGGTGAGACCAGCTATATTGTATGGTCTGGAGACGGTGTCATTGACAAAAAGACAAGCGAAAGAACTGGAAGTGGCAGAAATGAATATGCTGAGGTTCTCCTTAGGAGTGACAAGGATGGATAAGATTAGGAATAAGATCATCAGAGGTACAGCACATGTTGGACAGCTGGGAGATAAAGTTAGGGAGGCCAGACTGAGATGGTTTGGACATGTCCAGAGGAGAGACAGTGGGTATATTGGTAGAAGGATGTTAGAAATGCAGCTGCCAGGAAAAAGACAAAGAGGGAGGCCAAAGAGGAGATATATGGATGCAGTTAGAGAGGACATGAAGGTAGTTGGAGTGAGGACAGAGGATGCAGAGGACAGAGTGAGGTGGAGGAGGATGACTCGCTGTGGCGACCCCTGAAAAGGGAAAAGCCGAAAGAAGGAGAAGAAGAAGGTTAATGTTTTGTTGCAAACAAACAGCTCAGATTTAATCAAATGTCGGATCAGCAGAAATATCCACACTTCCCAAACTGTGGTCAGTTATTTAGCATGCTATGTATTCTGCTGCAAGGGTTGATGGGGCACCAGAAGGGAAAATTTGGAGAAGAACTACAACAATGTACAACAGACACGTTAGAAAACATGGAATTGGATTAATCTGGCTGGTACTCAAAAATACTACTATACCATAAAGGAACTGAGAGAAGAAAGACAAGAACATTTTCCGATGCTTGCAACAACCACTGGAGCAACTACATTAAATCACCAGTAGCTTCTTGCATTATAAGTTAACAAGAAACATGACTGCTCAACAGTTGTACGTTCAGGCAAGTCAGGAGTTTAGGAAAAACAATGACAAAAAAAAGACAATTTTTTTTAGTTTTGTTCCTGTTCTGTTCCTGAAACCAGTAGAACTTTAAAACTCACAGTCACAGGAAAATATAGTATTCCTAGTTCCCTTTTCAGTCAGTCACTCGGTGCAACACTATTGCTATGGGAAATTGCACCCCGCGTGATTACCTGAAGGAATACAATCACGCCTTAATGGCAGGAGGCGTCAGCATCACCCCAGAGACCCCGCCCTCTGGGTACTTAAGATGCGGACGCCCATCCTACTTTCTCTTTTTGCCCTTCACCTCGCTTAAACCTGAACTTCTCTTCTCTTCGTGGGACTTCTCTGTTGTTCATCGCTCGACCAGAGGTGAGCTCGCTCCCTACGCTGAGCGTACAGAGAATTTTGCCTGCGTACTGCTGGGCTGGTGAAAGCTAGTCCGGCACATTTTTCCTTAACCCTGAAGTTTTTCTTCTCTTCTCTCCGCAGACTGCTTCGCTCGATGGCGCTAACTGCGTCACATTGCTACCCAGAAGCAGCTGATCAGCTACTTCTGGAGGTGCCGAGATCCAAACGGAGGCTCAGAGGAGACAGAGCTTTTTCTGTTGCTGCTCCAAAACTGTGGAACAATCTCCCTCTTCCCATCAGACAAGCTCCTTCACTGTCCAGTTTTAAAACTCTTCTAAAAACACATTTTTACTCACTGGCTTTTAGCACAGACTGAATTTTTTCTGCACTGTTTTTATTGATCTTAATGTTTTAACAACTGTTTTATTTTTATGTGTTTAAATGTTCTTGATTTTATGTACAGCACTTTGTTGCAGCTGTGGTTGTTTTAAAGGGCTCTATAAATAAAGTATTATTATTATTATTACCCTGCTAAGTCGTAGCAGGCTAGCAAGCGAAAGCGACGCGACGGAGGAGACGTCTCGAAAAAGAATTTTGGAAAGACTTGCTTGTTTTTCTCTCGGACATGGCTCCAGAGAAAGGAAAGCGAAAGCCGAGATTTCCGAAAAAGGCTAGCAGGACGGCGAGCCCAACCTCGCGCGCCTGCCCCAGCGGCTGCGGTTTTTACCTCTCGGCGACAGACACCCACGAGGCCTGTCCTGTCTGCCTAGGAATGCTGCACACGATAATGGCGCTGGACGCGCCCGACTCCTGCCCGCACTGCTGCCAGATGCTGGAGGCGGTGAGGAGGCACCGGGTGGACTTTGTGGCCAAAGCCATGGGCGCAGCTTCGGCGCCAACAGACCCAGACCTCACTGAGACTCTCACTCCCACGCCGGAGCTCGAGAGCATGGTTTTGGAGGACAGTACTTGAGTCGAATGGGGCGACAGCCCAGATGTGGCGGCTTCCATCGGGGACTCGACAGCCGACTTTGACACTCGAGGCATGATGAACGCGGATGAGATCTCGCTAACAGCCTCAGGTGAATTTTCTGTTGACGAAGCTGACAATGAGTACGACGGGGAGGAGGGGGACCTCTCTCACATCCCGGCGCCTGTGCTCCCGGAGACTGACACTTCAATCCCCACTCTGTTCGACTTGTGCCGCAGAGCGGCAGACGCGCTGCAGATCCCCTGGCCCGAACCTCCACCCCGTCAACAAGTCACGAGGTTGGCAGGAAATTATTTTTACGCTAAACAGCAATCTACAACGAGGCACAGGATGCCCATCTTCCCGGATTTCCTCACGGAGCTGACTCACACCTGGCCTGAGCCCAGGGCTCCTATGCTGCTCCCACTCTCACAGTTCCTTGACGTGGCTAGAATGGAGGAAGCAGGAATAGCCAATGTGCCACAAATGGAGGACACACTTGCATCTCATTTGGCCCCCAGGTCCTCTGGAACAAAACCGACTCTGCCTAGTAAAGCCTGTCGAGCCTCAGCTACTCAGCTTGAGAAATGCTACAGGGCCCAGGGCCTCGCGGCGCGCGCGATGAACGCGCCCGCGATGATACAGGCGTACCTGGCTGAAAAATTACAGGAGCTCCAGGTGACGATAGACAAGCAGGCTGCCACCGAAGTGCTGGAGGAAGCCCGTAGGGCAACAGACTTTGTGTTCCGCATGATGGGGACAGCAGCCATTGCACAGGGCAGATGCATGGCTGAGGTGGTCATTGCCCAACGTCATCTGTGGATGACTCTAACAGACCTCCCGGAGGGACAACGGATTCATTTTCTGCACCACTCGATAGAACCGACGGGACTGTTTGGAAAGGCTCTGGACCGGATTCAGACAAGGCTTGAACAGAGGCGCAAACAGGCTGAGGCCCTCCGGGAAGGCATGCCCAGGAGAGCTTTTGCCCCCACCCAGGGAGACAGCTGGGAACAGGCCCGTGCAGCCTCGGCACCGCTCAACCACACGTAATCCGCCGCAAAAGAGACCGGCGTACGAGGGGGAGCACCGGCAAAGACCCCCACCGGGTCCGCCACAAGCCAGTCATTCCTGGAATAGGAACAGGTTCGTTCCCCGCCAGGTGGTCCAACAGAGGACCTCCTCGACAAATCGGGACACAAGACAGAAACGTGCCTGATGAAACGGGCCCTCTGCTTAGCTTTACAGGCTCGCCCGCCCATGTGGTATGGGAGCTGAATTTTACATGTCCAGATTTTATTTGTAAAAAGGTACAAAAAGCGGTTGACTTTGATGTGTACACAGAACATGGTTGTTCTGCTGTGAGTGACATAAAGTCAGAAATGTCGTTACACAAAAACACGAATAAAAACTCAAAGAACAGCTTCACCCTGTTTCTTGACTCTAAAAAAAAACCTCACAGAAACATCAACAACACAGCTCCCCTCTGATACCGATCGCTATAAAGGGTGGGGGGCTGTCCCCCACTTCCATCGCAGCTCATGGGATACTAGCTCAGACAATAAACCCCAGCAGGTGGCCTCAGGGCTGTCTGCAACAGACAGACCCAGAGGCGTCTGCAAACATGTACATCGTCTCTCACGGGGCCAGGTGAGGGGGGTCACATCTTCTAACCCCCACCCCGTCGGAACCCACAGAGCCAACAATACACAAATTCAACAAACCTGCAACACGTCCGCACGCCCGGAGGGCGCGCCGACAGAACCTGGTAAACATGGCAACATGCTGTTTTGGCCACCAGGCGCTTTTCAGTGTATTTCAGCAATGAGTGACGGGGGGCCACGACAGAGGCCCACAAGGCTCAGACTCACATGCTGACAAAGGAGACGATGATGACGTTGCAGGGTTTGTAAACAAACGTTACAAAACAGGAAATGCACCAGGGCTGGATCAGTTTCCTCTTCCACATGCTCGGAAAGGTTTTGACATAATGTCATCAGCCAGGCTTATACACTCACAGAAATATTTAACCCCAATTTTTAAGATTTATGTAATTTTATTAAATGACAAAATTGCGTGTACTTTTATTAGATAATTTTAAGGCAAACCTATGAAATAAACCTTACATGATGCATATTCATTCATGTAATAAGGCCTATTTATTTTAAATGCATAACCCTCAGGTTTATGTATTCAGAATTAATAACATATAATTACTCTAAATGAATAATCTTGAGTGTATGTATTTCAAATACATAAAGAATATTATTATATATAATCATCAATAGTCAAAAGAAAAAAAAGAACATTAAACAGGTATTTTCCTGACACACCCTTCAAAAACTATAAGGGATTTAAACAGTCTGTATGATGGAGAAACTGACAAAAAATCAGGTAGCTGTGTATGTGCATTATTGCCAGCCAAATCACTGGGGCAATTTGAGTTTCAGTGTCTGTACTTTTGGTGACAGCTTGGCTGAGTCCAGGTTCATCAGGATTTTCTGGTACACCTCGAATGTACGGGTCAGGCTTTTCGGATAGCTCAAGTTGAGTGCATAGATCAGTCCATAAAGCATCACGCACGCATGGCTGACACTCTGTAGGTTATGGAGGACTTCCACACCTTCCAGCACAACTCCAACATCAGCAAAGCGTCCATTACCTGGACCATCAGGACCACGACCCTCTGCTCGGACAGTGTAGATGCCCATGGTCTTCTCCGCAATGTCTGCCTCAGCCTCTCTGGATTCAATGTCCTGGAATATAAAGAGAACAGAATGATTGGTTATGTGATCCTAACCTTGACCACTAAAATCTAAGCAGCTCATCCTTAGGCCAAGTGAATGTTCATTTGAAGAAATTTCTTTAAAGCACTGCATATGTGTTATGTAGCATGTATGTATGTAGCATGTAGTATGTATGTATTATGTATGTGTGTAGTATGTATGTAATATGTATGTATGCGTGTAGTATGTATGTAATATGTATGTATGCGTGTAGTATGTATGTAATATGTATGTATGCGTGTAGTATATATGTAATATGTATGTATGCGTGTAGTATATATGTAATATGTATGTATGCGTGTAGTATATATGTAATATGTATGTATGCGTGTAGTATATATGTAATATGTATGTATGCGTGTAGTATATATGTAATATGTATGTATGCGTGTAGTATATATGTAATATGTATGTATGCGTGTAGTATATATGTAATATGTATGTATGCGTGTAGTATATATGTAATATGTATGTATGCGTGTAGTATATATGTAATATGTATGTATGCGTGTAGTATATATGTAATATGTATGTATGCGTGTAGTATATATGTAATATGTATGTATGCGTGTAGTATATATGTAATATGTATGTATGCGTGTAGTATGTATGTAATATGTATGTATGCGTGTAGTATATATGTAATATGTATGTATGCGTGTAGTATATATGTAATATGTATGTATGCGTGTAGTATATATGTAATATGTATGTATGCGTGTAGTATATATGTAATATGTATGTATGCGTGTAGTATATATGTAATATGTATGTAGTATATATGTAATATGTATGTAGTATATATGTAATATGTATGTAGTATATATGTAATATGTATGTATGTAGTTATATATATATATATATGTATGTAGTATATATGTATGTATGTATGTATGTATGTATGTATGTAGTATATATGTATGTATGTAGTATATATGTAATATGTATGTATGTAGTATATATGTAATATGTATGTATGTATGTAGTATATATGTAATATGTATGTATGTAGTATATATGTAATATGTATGTATGTAGTATATATGTAATATGTATGTATGTATGTATGTAGTATATATGTAATATGTATGTATGTATGTATGCATGTAGCATATATGTAATATGTATGTATGTAGCATATATGTAATATGTATGTAGCATATATGTATGTAGCATGTATGTAGCATGGATGTAGCATGGATGTATGTATGTATTTTGTATGTATGTAGTATGTATGCATGAATGTATGTAGTATGTATGTAGTATGAATGTAGTATGTATGTAGTATCTTTGTAGCATGTATGTATGTAGCATGTATGTACATAGTATGCATGTTGTATGTATGTATTCTGTATGTATGTATTATGTATGTTTGTATGTATGCATATATGTTGTATGTATGTATGATATATGTATTATGTATTTATGTATTCTGTATGTATGTAGTATGAATGTATGTACTGTATATAGTATGTGTGTAGTATGTATATATTCTGTATGTATGTAGTATGAATGTATTCTGTATGTATGTAGTATGAATGTATGTAGTACGTATGTAGCATGCATGTATGTATGTAGCATGCACAACACCAACCATCAGGACCACGACCCTCTGCTCGGACAGTGTAGATGCCCATAGTCTTCTCCGCAATGTCTGCCTCAGCCTCTCTGGATTCAATGTCCTGGAATATAAAGAGAGCAGAATGATTGGTTATGTGATCCTAACCTTGACCACTAAAATCTAAGCAGCTCATCCTTAGGCCAAGTGAATGTTCATTTGAAGAAATTTCTTTAAAGCACTGTATATATGTGTTATGTATGTAACATGTATGTATGTATTCTGTATGTATGTAGTATGAATGTATGTAGTACGTATGTATGTAGCATGCATGTATGTATGTAGCATGCACAACACCAACATCAGCAAAGCGTCCATTACCTGGACCATCAGGACCACGACCCTCTGCTCGGACAGTGTAGATGCCCATAGTCTTCTCCGCAATGTCTGCCTCAGCCTCTCTGGATTCAATGTCCTGGAATATAAAGAGAGCAGAATGATTGGTTATGTGATCCTAACCTTGACCACTAAAATCTAAGCAGCTCATCCTTAGGCCAAGTGAATGTTCATTTGAAGAAATTTCTTTAAAGCACTGTATATATGTGTTATGTATGTAACATGTATGTATGTATTCTGTATGTATGTAGTATGAATGTATGTAGTACGTATGTATGTAGCATGCATGTATGTATGTAGCATGCACAACACCAACATCAGCAAAGCGTCCATTACCTGGACCATCAGGACCACGACCCTCTGCTCGGACAGTGTAGATGCCCATGGTCTTCTCCGCAATGTCTGCCTCAGCCTCTCTGGATTCAATGTCCTGGAATATAAAGAGAGCAGAATGATTGGTTATGTGATCCTAACCTTGACCACTAAAATCTAAGCAGCTCATCCTTAGGCCAAGTGAATGTTCATTTGAAGAAATTTCTTTAAAGCACTGTATATATGTGTTATGTATGTAACATGTATGTATGTATTCTGTATGTATGTAGTATGAATGTATGTAGTACGTATGTATGTAGCATGCATGTATGTATGTAGCATGCACAACACCAACATCAGCAAAGCGTCCATTACCTGGACCATCAGGACCACGACCCTCTGCTCGGACAGTGTAGATGCCCATGGTCTTCTCCGCAATGTCTGCCTCAGCCTCTCTGGATTCAATGTCCTGGAATATAAAGAGAGCAGAATGATTGGTTATGTGATCCTAACCTTGACCACTAAAATCTAAGCAGCTCATCCTTAGGCCAAGTGAATGTTCATTTGAAGAAATTTCTTTAAAGCACTGTA
>JBBPBX010103139.1:0-11931 GCA_038048925.1 Garcialebias charrua | reverse complement strand
GTTTTTAACATAAATTAGCATGTCTGCAACTTATACAGCGAATCGACGTATTTATGTTTTTTTCTTCTTCTATATTTATAGATCTGCCTCATGTATCAACGGTGCGTATGCACAAAAACCTTGCGTACGCCATTTTCCACGCAAAACTCTGTATGTATCAAAACAGAACTGAACGTGGAAATGTGCGCAGCCCCACGCCAACTCCAGGGCTGGCGTACGCACGTTTCTGTGGTTTTGGTTCCATTGGCGACACTTAGAGGTGATTCTGAGAAACTGTTCATGATGTGAAAATCATTATTGTTCACACCAAACACACATGATTAACAATTATTACATCCACATGGACGCAATTAGAATATAACCTGCAAAAAATATAAAAAACAGAAAGACTGAATAGTTTTGCACAGCTTAAATTCTTGTTTTTTGTTTATTTTTAGCTGTTTTAGCAGTTGAAGAACGTGATGCATGATGGGACAAGACGACATTCCTCTGGTGCAGGGCATATTTAAATGAAAACCTGCAAAAAATATAAAAAACAGAAAGACTGAATAGTTTTGCACAGCTTAAATTCTTGTTTTTTGTTTATTTTTAGCTGTTTTAGCAGTTGAAGAACGTGATGCATGATGGGACAAGACGACATTCCTCTGGTGCAGGGCATATTTAAATGAATTTGCATATTTATATGGAGGCGTGTCAAAGGCGGAGTCGGCCACTCTCTCATGTGCGCTCAATTCCACGTTGATTGTGATGTACAAAAGCAATGTGCGTGGATTCCGGCGTACGCACAGTTTGATACATCTGGATTTTTTTGTGCGTACGCCGTTTTCTGGATTTGACCGTACGTCACGTTTCAGTAAGAAGTCCACGCAAGTCTTTGTACATGAGGCCCCTGATGATTTCATTCATTCTGACATGGAAAATATTGAATACTATAATTTTCAGCAACTAGATGGTGCTCAAAAATATGACAAGCTAACTGTCCCATTAATAGGTAAAAGTGGCTATTAATGAGACACTTGGCTTGCCATATCCCAAGCCACCTTCGGCTCGCTCCAGAACTCCTGGAGCAAACGTTAAATCAGCTGCATTTCGCCACGCTGCCCAGAAGAAATGCAGCTGAGTTGACCATCAAAGTGCATTTATTAAGGAAAAATTAAACTGAGACACACTTTAGCTATAATGTCGAGCAAACAAACAATTGTTTTTAGGTGTTTATCTTGTTGAATTTCGAAGAAATGCACAGTGAGTCATCCCTCTGCGTGCTCCTGCTTCTGTGAATCGGCTTTTGAAATGCAGCTGATTTGACTGTCAAAGTGCATTTATTAAGGAAAAGTTCAACTGAGATGCACCTTTGCTATAATTTTGAGCAAACAAATAATTGTTTTTAAGTGTTAGTCTTGTTAAATTATTGTTAAAGTGCTCCTGTGCACACTCCAGTGGCCGCCATTTGGCAGCCAATCAATTTTTGGCATAACACCGGCCCAGATTTCCGGGTTGTCAGAAGTGACGCATAATAGATGTGACTTATACAGCAAAGTGACACATTTATGTTTTTTTTTTTCACTTCATTAGACATATTTGGACTGATGCGACTTATACAGCGCTGCGGCGTTTACGGCGGCAAGTACAGTAACTTTTAAGCCAATCCATTTAAATGTGGCTACTGTCTAATCAACCTTATCTAACACATAAATATTTGTAACTCTGTCAATGTTACAGATACTGAGCTAAAAATTGATATGGTATTACATGAAACTCATCTTTAACACACTATGGAATTAACAGAATTTGCAATGTTGCACATGATATTGCACATGACATTTACAAAAGTAATCATAACATGTATTGACCAAAACAGCTTGAACTCCATTCCTTCTCATCCCAAGATGATCTTAGGGCCAGTTTACACGGCGCGTATTTTGAGTGTAACCGCTACTTTCTCTTTGCGACTTTGCTTATCGCCTACACGACGCTGCTGGCCCCCCTCGATGACACCGATAGTTTTCTGACCCTGCTCTCAAGGTGGAACTTTTTCGCAGACCCCCCGCTGATAATGTAAACATCTCCCGTGGAGCTTTTGTGTCAACCACATGCGCGCAGCCCGCATGCGCGTGGACAGTCTGACATTTCACGTGTCACGTTGCAAAATACAACAGTTTAACAATAATAAACAGTATTTATGTTGGCGTGGGAGATGTAAATTTATCTGAACTACAGTATCTATCTGGACTCGTTACATTTTTTAAACAGTGCGTAACGTGCTGTGAAAATGAAGACACCAGGTTTATTTTTTATTTATTTATTTATTCAGCACCAAAGTTTAAACACAAACACTGAGAATTAAACTGAACACACTATTAAAACACGTGAACTGAACTGTAACTACGACTCTTGCTGTGTGTTCATCTGGACCCATCAGAACCGCCGAACCGTCTGCCTGCTGGAACGACAGCTTCTCCACCTGGCAGAAATAAATAAATAAATAAATAAAAACTCAGTTGTTGTGTGATCAAAGTAAACACAAGCAAACATTATATTAAGAACGTTGATTTACCTGCTGTAAGTCAGCTGTATCACGGAGTAAAGTCCGGTTCTGGTCCACAGTCCACTCAGCGGTGTTCTGGTCCACAGTCTCAGCGTCTAGTGTGCAGCTTGTTAGATGAAGCGGGTCCCACTGACTCAAATCTGTTGACTCTTGTCCAAATTCCAGCTTTAACTTGTTGTTAACTTGTTGACAACAACTTGTAGTTAGCTGATTTTAGCCAGAGAGGAAAACAAGACGAGGCAGCTGGTCTGTTTACCTCAGGCAGCGCATGCGTAGTAGTGAAGGTTCCAAAAATCACAGCGCCATCTAAAGGCCCAGCATGGTAACTACAGTGAAATCATGAGGACGGGGGGTTGGAGGGGGAGAGAGTCGTATCCACAGAATTCGACAGTGTCAACGCAAAACTTTTCACCTAATTAACATACCCAAAACATCCGTTTCCCCCACACAGTGTCCGTGTAAACAGGGCCTTAGTTTAAAACTTTGGTAGGAAAGGTGGAAGGTGATCTACAGTCATTCAGGGAGCAATAGGCTTTTATTTTAATTTGATGGTTGTCCTTTTAGATGACAGCCAAATGTGTATTCTGAAAATAGTTGTAATACATTAGCACAATAATGTAAATATTTGTAAAAATACAGTTGCCTCCCTGAAACTGAACTTGACTGCAGCCGCACACGTCCAAAAAGGACTCTATTGTCTACCAACTCCAGCTGATTTTTGTCACCTACCTGCACGTGGGAAGTTTGAAATGCTTTTTTTGTTTGTTTTTTTCTGAGCACCTTAATATAACATCCTGCGCACATGCCAATAACCTCCGCAAGGACACTGCATTTAGAAACACATCTCACCATGCAGACAGTGTGATACAACACTTTTGCTGTTACTTGAACGGATGAAGATATCTGATGAATTTAAAGGGTCAGTGTCTCCCATCAAGTCTCTGCATGACGCCATATTTGTAAAATCATAGTACTATTCTCAGTGCTGCATTGGATGATCAAAGAGCATTTCTGAAGTGCGCTGCCTTCTTCCAATGTATTCTGAGCAGCTGCACGAGCGTCTTCTTTATTAATCACTAAAGTCAGTCAGTACTGTACAGAGGGGAAATGACTGTATTTACTTTGTATATCAGAACCCTGGTGAGATTTGATTATGCAACAATAGGAAGACATGTAACACTCCAGATACTACGAAAAATAAAAGGTTTTCATGCAGGAAGCCTGGGAAGAATTGCAGTTGGTTGTAAGAATTTTAAATCACCTCAGCTCAGTGTGTTCTTCCAAAGTGTTGTTCTGACAGGGAAATATTGATCATTTCTTTGCTCGTGCACCTGATTCACTCAAACAAAGTGAAGCTGTGCTGCAATGTTATTCCCATTATGCTTTGTTTCATGCTCCAAACTCTGTGCCAGCCTGGACTGGAGCTGGAGGAGTTACACGAGTCAACACTGCCTCCTGTGGACTCAGACTGCACATCTAGGCATGTTCTTGAGGCACCTGCAGTACAGTTCAGAACAGACGCTGCAGTCAAAAAAAAAAAGAAAAAAGTTCATTATCTGCAACTCTTGAACCTGCGTAGATCCACATATTGAGCTGCTCTCACGCAGGCAGACTTTTATCCCGTTAATGTGGTTAATCAATTAGAAGTCCTCGTCCCCCCGAGGGTGCTCACATTAACTTGAGTATAGGTTTTCACTTAGAGAGGATCAGTGATCTCTGCAGTGGCGTCCCCCTCCAGACTTCTTTCATTATCTGAAATGAGAGCTGATTGAAGGTGGGTACCAAGGTGGAGAAGGTTAGGGGAGAGATTGAGTTTGAGTGGGTCACATTCATGTCCCAAGTCACACCTCAGCAGCAACTCATCAAATATTATTATCCATCACTGTCATCCATCAACTATTTGGTCAATAAAGACAAATCACATGAGTTAGCTTTGAAAAATATAAACAGTTTTGTCCAAAAGTGAAAAATAAACGTCAATAATTTAAACATCTTGATCATCATACATGCAAGAAATCTAATTAAAATGTCGTCTAACTCCTCTAAACAAGTCCCATCTTTACAAATGTGTTCATTCTAGCTCACCAAATACTCTTTTCAGTGTTTATTGTTGTGGTAAATCTCCGTTCGTTGCCTCGGTTTTTGTCAGTAACAGATTTCTATTGAAAGTCCCGTTCCCTTTTAACCAGACTCACTGGTAGTTTCATTTGATAATTTATGATCACAGCAACTGAAATAACAGAGATGTGCAAGAAATAATAACAGAAACAACATCAAAAAGACTAAGGCCTTGTCTCCAATACTCTGAAAATGTTTTTGAATAACTCATCCACGCATTTCTTGGTGAGAAAAATTGATTACAAAAACAAAAACTGTTTTCAAAGTGGACATATGAGAAAAACGATTTATGGTGAACAGGTATTATAACATAGCAGCCTTTATTACACAGACTTACATTTGTTTTGTGTCAGATAAACTTAAACTAAAAACCTTTTTTATCAGTGTCTCTTAGTTCTCACATTATATGTTAGGACTGACACTCAGCTACTACCACACCTAAAATTAAAGTAACTTCAAAGTTAGTCAGTTTTACACGTAGGCTAAATCTGATACTTCTTTATTGAAAGTTCTAGCAAATATGTCCAGTGTTTCACAAGATATTTTGCTAAAAGAAAAACAAGGTTGACTCTACGAGTTGAATTAGACTTTAAGAGCTAACACCAAAGTTTTAAGCAAATATATTTTGCAATATATAGCACTTTGAGTATATTGTGAATTTTCCCATCTACTATCACATCATCCATCTATCCATTATCTTTTACCCGCTTCTTCCATTTTGGGTCACAGAGGTCGCTGATGCCCATGTCCAGCAATCACTGTGTGAGGGGCGGGGTACACCCTGGATGGGTCGCAAGTTCGTCACAGGGCCACACAGAGACAAACGAGACAAACAATCATTCACTCTCTCACTCACACCTAGGAACAATTTAGAGTCACCAATCAGTCTAACATGCATGTTTTTGGTCTGTGGGAGGAAACCGGAGTACCTGTAGAAAACCCACACATGCATGGAGAGAACATGCAAACTCCACCCACAAAGCCCCCCAGACCGGGATTTGAACCGGCAACCTTCTCGCTGAGAGGTAGCAGCTCTACCAGTTGTGCCACTGTGCTGCCCACTATCACATCATATTAGAGATAAATATCTGTAAAACTGACTACAGGTGGATTACAGCTATTTTGGCTCATGATGAATTGCTGCAGCAGCCATCTTGAACTGGGGAGGCTCAAAAGGTTAATCCATTGTAGAGATGCAGTCAAAGGTTATTTCATTAGTTTATTTAAAATTCATCCAATGGTTCAAAACATATTTTGCTAATACAAAAGACAAACAAACACACAGAGACACAAATAAAACCATTTTTTGCTCTTTCACATTTGGTAGTAGATAAAAAACAAATACATTATTTGGGGCATTTTTTGTTGTTGTTTTGTTTTACCAAAACTAAGAATGTTCTTTCTTTTCATTTTGACGTGCAGTTAGCATGAACGTTCTTGCTGCTTGATGGTGCGGCATATAATAAAAAACATGTAGACATTTAAAGCTATTACCTTGGAAATAAATAATTACTTGTTAAATTGCTGTAAGTAGTGTAGACACCTTCAGTACCTCGTAATACATCAATTATCTTTACCCGCTTCTTCGTTTTCAGGTCACGATGATCAGTGGTGCCCATGTCCAGCAATCACTGTGCCAGAGTTGGGGGACGCCCTGGACAGGTCTCAGTCCATCACAGGGACACATAAAGACAAACAACCATTCACTCTCTCACTCACATCTAGGGACAATTTAGAGTTACCAATCAGTCTAACGTGCATGTTTTTGGTCTGTGGGAGGAAACCAGAGTACACGGAGGAAACCCATGCACAGAGAGAACATGCAAACTCCACCCAGTAAGGCCCCCAGATGGGATTTAAACTGGGGTGACCTGCTCGCTGAGGGGTGGCAGCTCTACCAACTGTGCCACTGTGCTGCCCATATCCCATTTCTTAATTATAAATTAAAAAATGAATAGACTGTACTTAAATAGCTTCTTTTTATCTTATCAAGATACTCAAAGTGCTTTACGCTACAATCTGTGCAACCATTTACCCATTCATACAGCACTCTACTAGATCTGAGACAATTGAACAAATCATTCTAGAGACTAATCAGTGCTTTTAGATCACATTCATCCACCGATGGGACACATATCGGAGGCCATGAGGGGTTCAGTGTCTTGCCCAGGGACACTTCGGCATGTGACTGATGGTGGATCCAAACCCCCAAGTCTTGCATTGGAGGATGACTGCTCTAACCATTCAGCCACAGCCACCCATTATGATGGGAATCAAATTTTTTAAAAACAGAGAGAGAGAGAGAGTTGGGCTGATAATGGTCACATAGTTCAACACTTGTCATC
This sequence comes from Garcialebias charrua, assembly GCA_038048925.1. Lineage (NCBI taxonomy): Eukaryota > Metazoa > Chordata > Actinopteri > Cyprinodontiformes > Rivulidae > Garcialebias > Garcialebias charrua. The sequence continues at coordinate 4,923 of JBBPBX010103139.1, read as the reverse complement.
AAGGAACACCATCCTGCATGTTTTACTTGTTTATCTGCTCCAACACACCTGATTTGAGTGAATGGATGATTAACAGGCTTCTACAGAACTTGAGTTAGTAATTCAATCGCTGATGCAGGTGTGTTGGAGCAGAGAAACAACTAAAGCATGCAGGGTAGTGTTCCTCAAGAACAGGGTTGGGAACCACTGACGTAGGTAATGATAATAATAATAATAATAAAAAATGGAAAAAAAAAACCGTTAGTACTTGCTCCAAAAACAGAAATGCAAATATTACAGGTTTATAGCCAATCAGTTTATTCATTTTATTTTCGCTGACAGCTTCTCATTTCATTACAGTTAGTGTATCTTACCTGTAAGGAAGTTTGGTTTTGCAAAAGCCGCACGTTTCTCTTTTTCAAATGAAGGTGAATAAAAGCCTTCATACGTAGAGTTTTGTTAAGCTTGTTTTATCATAAAATACACAGCGTGAAGTGTTTTTTGTGACCATGACACTCATATGTAGGCTACTGCCTAAGCCTTTATTACTTTCCTGAAATTTTCAGAATTCATTTGTAAACATGCCCTTTTATCTGTTACGGTACATTTATGCACATTTTACAGGGAAAAGTTGTACTACTATTATATACATTGTACTGCTGTATTGTATGTGTACTCTGATTATTATAATTTTTTCTAGACAGTGATTCATGCAGCTGAATACTCCTACAATGTTGTCCTTGGTAAAACTTTAGAAAGTGTAAACGTTGAAATATTGGAATTCGTACAAGAAATGCTGCAGTTATTAACTGCTGTTGCCGATGACTCAGTGATAGCACCGTTGCCTTACAGCAAGAAGGTCCTGGGTTCAATTCCCAGTAGGACCCGGGGTCTTTCTGTGTGGAGGTTGCATGTTCTTCTCATGCTTGCAAGGGTTTCTCCGGGTACTGTGGTTTCCTCCCACAGACTAAAAACATTCAGGCCTTGGCCTCCCTTGAAGAAAAGATCTGTGATCTCAATGGGATTTGCCTGGTTAAATAAAGGTTAATAAAAAATAATAAATACATAAATGTTGCCAGTTTTCACGCCTGTAAATAAAGTAAGACGACATACAAATAACGCTAACACAGAACTGATGGTGATGCAATTGTTATTAAATTCATTCAACCTTTATTTATGCAGTTTAATCAGATTGAATGCAGTTCCCTTATCAGTCATGTTACTCGGTGCAACATATTGCTATGGGAAATTGCGCCCCCGGGGGATTACCTGAAGGAATACATTCACGCCTTTACGGCAGGGGCGTCAGCGTCACGCCAGAGTCCCCTCCCTCTGGGTATTTAAGCCGCTGACGCCCATCCATCATTCTCTTATTGCCCTTCACCTCGCTTAAAACCTGAACTTTGTGGGACTTCTCTGTTGTCGCATCGCTTGATCAGAGGTGAGCTTGCTCCCTACGCTGAGCGTACAGAGAATTTTTTTGCGTACTGCTGGGCTGGCGAAAGCTAGTCCAGGGTTTTTCTACTTACCTCGAAGTTTTCTTCTCTCTCCGCAGCTGCTTCGCTCTACGGCGCTAACTGCATCACAACACTCCTTGCTAACCATTAGCAGGCTAACCAGCAAAAGCAAGACGATGGAGAGGACGGCTTCGAACAAAAGGAAACTAGGAACAGCCTTGACGCTTCTCGTCTCCGGACATGGCTCCTGAGAAGGGAAAACGGAGGACAAAGACTCAGAAGAAAGCCAGTGGGACAACGAGCCCTCGCTCGCGCCCCTGCCCCAGCGGCTGCGGATACTCCTTCTCAGCGACGGACACCCACGAGGCCTGTCCTGTCTGCCTAGGGATTCTGGATGCAAGAAAGGTGATGGAATCCCCCGACTCCTGCTCCAACTACTGTCGGATTCCGGAGGTAGTGCGGAAACGCCGCACAGACAAAGGCCGCGGCGCTGAAGGCCGCACGCCTCATGAAGCTGCTCGCTCCCGAGCCAGAGCTCGAGAACGTGGACCTGAAATGCAGCGGTCAAGTCGGGGATGAGAATGTGTCGGACTCCTCGGTTCCCGTCGAGGACTCGACGCTCGAAGTGTCTGACCAAGACGCCGAGTACGGTTGCAGAGGGGGAAGTGTGGATTCCTCTCAGAACCTGGTGCAAATTCTACCAGAACCAGACGTGTCGGTCACTGCTCTGTTCGACCTATGCCATAGGGCGGCGGACGCCCTACAGGTCGCGTGGCCAGACCCCACGCCTCACCAACAGGTTACGAGGCTGGCGGGAAACTACTTCTATGCGAAGCAGCAGCCTATGACGTCACAAAAAATGCAAATTTTTCCGGACTTCCTCATGGAGCTCACACGCTCCTGGGCGGAACCCGGAGCTCCCATGACGCTGCCACTATCCCGACTCCTGGATGCCACTGGAATGAAGGCAGCAGGCCTCGCCAGTACACCCCTGATAGAGGAGACCCTGGCGGCTCATCTGGCCCCCGCAGCTACGGGGGCGAAGCCAGCGTTACCCAGTAGGGCCTGCCGCCCTTCGGAGAAACAGCTTGAAAATTGCTACAAGGCTCAGGGTCTCGCGGCTCGCTCGATGAACACCTCGACCATGATACAGGCGTACCTGGCAGAAAAGCTACAGGAACTCCAGGTAATGACAAACGAACAAGCTGCAACGGAGGCCATAGAGGAGGCCCGCCGCGCCTCTGACTTTGTACACCGCATGATGGGGACAATAGCCATTACGCAAGGCAGAGCAATGGCGGATATGGTTGTCGCCCAAGGCCATCTTTGGTTGACTTTATCGGACCTCCCGGAAAACCAGAGGTCCCCCTTCCTCCAGCACCCGATCGAGCCGACGGGACTCTTCGGGGGAGCCCTGGAACAAATCCAGGCCAGGCTGCAACAAAGACGCAAACAGGCGGAAGCCCTCCGCGAGGGGCTGCCGAGGAAAAGCTTTGCACCCCCAAAGGAAGACATGCGTCGCCTCCCACGGAAGAGACCTGCTGGCGAAAGTGAGACTTTACAGTATCGGCCAAGGGCCTCTTCACTGACCCTATGTGGAAAGCAGATTCGGGCCTGATAAAACAGGACGAATTAATAATTTTACAGGTTTGCCCGCCCACAAGGTACGGGAACCTGACCTTTTGAGCCTAGTCTCCACTTGTAAAACACTACAAGGAGCTAGTGGCATGTGTATGCGCACTAAACATGACTCGCCTACTGTATGTGTAATCAAAACAAACACTGTTTCATGCATGTACAAAAATAAAATTACCAAAGCACAGACTGCCCTGGTTCTTGACTTGAGTCCCACTTTCATAAAACACAAACCACTGAAAGCCCGGTCTCCCATGGTCCTTAATTTGGTTCTCGGAATGTGAAGGAGATTACTGTTCTGTGACCGCAGCGACCGGGTGGATGAGTATGGAATAAGAATATCCTTCAGATAATCTGGTGAAGCTCCATGTAAGCATTGATGTGTAATGAGAGCAGTTTTGTACTGAATTCTGTAGGCGACAGGAAGCCAATGAAGGTTATGGAGAATGGGCGTAATATGTTCAAATTTACGAACTCTCAACAAGATCCTTGCTGCACTGTTTTGAATATATTGAAGTTTTTGTAGGTTTTTGGCAGGGATTCCAATAAACAGGGAGTTGCAGTAGTCGAGCCTGGAGGAGACAAAAGCATGGACGAGCTTCTCAGCATCGGAAAAAGTTAGGGATGGGCGAAGTCTGGAGATGTTTCGAAGATGGAAGAAGCAAGTTTTAAACAGAAGCTTAATGTGATTTTCAAATGTAAGATTGGAGTCCATTTTTATTCCAAGATTAGTAACAGAGGTGGAGAGGGGGATGTTTTGTCCAGAAAAGGAAAGTGTTGTTATAGGAGATGTTCGTACCTGGTGAGGGATGCCAATCAGTATGGCCTCAGTCTTGGAGCAGTTTAATTGAAGAAAGTTCTGATTCATACATACCCTATTCATCCATAGCCCAAGATGGCTGCGCTCAGACCGGCTGTAGCTTCACGGGCTCCTGGTTCATCCCTAGTTTTTAGTAATTTTAATAGTGTTTTTGTACCTGACACTGCACGTTTTTTGCGGGTGAATTATAGCCGAACTGAACTGTTAGAAATCGGAACGGATTTATCACAGAGCACAGCTGATATCAGCAACAAACTCAAATCAGAGCTCGGCAGAATGGAGCTCTTAAGGACATCTTTCTGGAAGAAGATGCACTCTGGTTCACGCTCCAGGGGAAAGAAAAGGAAGCGGTGCTCCCGAGGTCAGAAGCGGGGCTGCAGAGCAGGAATTATGGCGAGACTGCGGGCAGACGCTAAAACCGGGAGACCCCCCGATGCCGGCTCTTTTTCTGTCTAACGTCCGCTCGCTGGACAACAAAATGGATCTGCTCCGACTGAGAGTAACAGCGTCGGAGGAGTTGAGGAGGTGCTCTGTGCTCTGCCTCACGGAAACGTGGATCTCTAAGGATACACCGGACTCTGTTTATGAGCTGCATGACAGACTCTTTTTCAGAATGGACCGGTGCTCCAAGACTACGGGAAAAACACGAGGCGGCGGTGTTTGTATTTACGTGCACAAAGATTGGTGCTCGAACTGTGCTGTTATCAATAGGCTTTGCTCAGCTGCTGTGGAGCTGATCACAGTAAGGTGTAGACACCACTACCTCCCCCGTGACTACTCAGTGATCCTTATCACTGTTATTTACATAGCGCCTGATGTTAATGCTAATGACGCCTAGGTAGAAATTCATGACTTACTCAGCTCACTGCAGTGTAAATATCCAGAGGGGCTCTTCATTGTCTCAGGTGACTTCAATCACGTAGATTTATAGGTCTCTCTCCCAACCTTCAATCAGCACGTTTCCACAGCAACAAGAGGAAAAAAAAACGCTTGATCAAGTCTACACGAATGTGAAAAGGGCGTACACGGCGA